>OOFC01018541.1:90614-115803 GCA_900323345.1 Pseudochromis fuscus
CAAAAGGGGGAAAAAAAAAAAAAAAGAAAGGAGGGGAAAAAAAAAAAAAAAAAAGCAAGGCGGTCCAGAAGCATCCCCTGTCACGGTGCAATCCCCCATGTCCTAATTACACAGGCTTAGAGGAAACGGAGGATTAGCCACTGATTCACCACGCTTCTCGCCTCATCTTCTAATAAGTCCCCTTCTTGTCTCCTTGCCACCCTTTGTGCCACCCTCTATGTCTCTCTCCAGGTAAAGGTAGCGAGATACTATTGACCTGTGACTTCCTGTCTCTCTTTGTTCCTTCTTGCTAACATGCCTGCCTCTGACAACAACATCTAATCCCATTTCAGAAGTAGGCTGTGCTGCAAACTTGTTTTCTAATCATTTTCTATTCAATATTTGAACATAGGGGAAATGTAGGTTTTTCTTGTTGTTGTTCAGTATAAGCTGAACTCACTTCCTGAAATCCATCTAGTCACGAGTGAGTGTGTTTTATGTAGAGCAAAATAACTTTGTTTGCAGATGTTTTTTATTCTTATCTACTGTAATAATATCAGGAAGGCGTCTGGTCCCAAATGTGATCTGCAGCATTACAGTGACCCCAAACAGAGTCAATATATCTTATGCAACTACAAATCCCACATCATTACATCAATTTACGATCAAATATAGAGAAAGAAGCAGTTGATGCAGAGATGATATGTGGCAAGTTTTTCAAGAAGTCAAATGATATTATTGTGACCACGCTTTCAGTTTAACACAATTAAAAAACTGAGATAAAATGACTCTGAATCACAGTCTCCAAGTGCACAGTGCTTTGCTGTGGTTGTATTCCTTATAATATTTCGAGGCATCATCTATAAATCTTAGTCATTTTTTCGACCCTGGCAGCATTATGCTTTGTTAAATTAACAAAAATGTATCAAAATTAATATGGATTCAATGTGCCTACAGCTTTGGAACAAAATGAATGATGAAAACAGTTTGATGAATAGATGTGATCAGTTAACATTTCTGCATATATTTCTGGATATCTTGCTAAACAATGGATATTTATTTTTCTTAAGTGTTAAAGCTTTTTCATGTCAATTGTTTGCTGGGTATAAATAGCTTGATGACAGCAAGACTGATGTGAGGGTTGTTCCCCTCAGACATCTATATCTAATAGCTTGCCTGTGGCTGCTCTCCTGCAATTGCTCCACCATTAAAACACTTAAAGGGTGAAAGAAAGAAGAGCGATCTATAGCCAGAGGAAATGTGAATTATACAAGGTCTTAAGTCACAGGTTGGAAAAGAGGCTCAGGTCTTTTGATTGGCTCAAGCAAGGATCTTCCTTGACTGACCTTGCAATATTTATTGAGTGCCTCCGACTGCTGTGAACAGTGAAGGCTCAGAGCTGCTGTATGCACAATGGAAAAAAGGATGTTTTGTCTTTGTTTATTCTGTGGGTAGTTTTCTACCTCTCTGTGCTTCTTCTCCTCAATAAAGAACACTTGGCTGAATACGCTGCTCAAACACAGCAGTGGGAACTTGCTGGAGAAGGCTGTCACACGTCACAGATGTGGTTACAGATAAACATCAGTTTGACTGGTCTCAGCACTTTTTGTTTTTGGATTGCTTCCCATGGCCGTTCATTACAGTTAAACCTGTTTGTTGAGGTAGTTGGATTTTTTCCCTAGTCTGAGGTCTAACCGTTGACAGATAACAAAGAAATGTTGAGATCTTTTCTCCTTCTGTTTTCCACACAGTTGTCCCAAGGCCAGCCTCTACTGACAATTATAGCTGATTGAAATCTTAAGTAAGTGAGATTATAGCAGGCGGCTCATGACTAGGCTGTGAGTGACAAGTCTAAAACATGCCGTGAAAACACACTGAATGCAAGGAAAAGCTTTTCATATTTGAACAGAGTATGTTTAAATTAGGTTCATTAAAAAACAATCAATACGCCCTCAAGTTGTAGACACACTGACACTGGAAAAGTGCACATTCCACTCAGACAAGAACACACACATACACACATGCACTCACATGCTGCAGCCATTATATAACCAGGTAGGACATTTGCAAACACATTTGTATTTATAAGGACCACATTGTGCATTTTAGGGCCCTTATTGCTGCTTTGTGTTAACGGGAAAGTGCTGTTTAAGAGCATCAACCTGGCCGCCCAGATGCCCCTCATCTCTCCAACCCACAGACCCCTCTTACCACCCACAGCACACTGCTCTGCTTGCTCATCATTGATTAGGCTTTGTGTGTTTGTTTTTGTTTGAATACGAGCTTATGCTCTTCTCCTCTTCCTCCTCCTCCTGGGTTTTCATCCCTCTCTCCCCTATGCATAAATACTCTCTCCTCAGGGTGTTCTTTGAACAACTTAGCCAGACATTAGCTGACGGAGGGGCCCGTAGTTCGAGAGGGACGCCTGAAGAGAGGACGTGTTTGATCCTAAGATATGTGTCCTTGATTCCGTGTCTGCCTCGCCAGGCTCTGGCACTCCCCACCGCTGCTGCCAAGCATTTCCTGCTATGCATCGGTATTTTAATGCCTCCCACTGAGATAAAATCTATTACACTGGAGAGAAATACCCTTCTCATTGTGCTAAACCACCCACTGCACAAGACAATCCAGACCCACTCCCTCAACACACAAGTACACTCACACCACAAGTTTGAGTTAATAATTGAACACTAACAGATAATTTACTAACTATGCTTTATTTTGATTTTGGACTCTGATGCTTTGGATGTCAAATTAACAGGAATATAAATGATGAGAACTAAAAAAAAAAAAAGAGGAAAAAGCGTAAATACAACTGCAGTTTGCTCTGAATTACCATTTTAAATCACATCACAGGCACTATTTACCGTTGTTTATAGGTTTCAAGCAGAGCAGGAGACCAGCTTAAAATGCAGGTCCCACATCAAACTGTGATGAATACACCAAAACAGCAGTTTCGTGGAAACACTATTGTATTGCAGCCTCTTGAAATAGTGTTGGCAAAACAGAGTGCCCAACTGTAGAGAGTAACTGACTTTCCCAGCACAGTGCTGTTTTAAAATCATAACAATCTCCGATGCAGTAATTCACTTGAGTAACATTCTCATTTTCACCACAACAATACTGTGTGTGTGTGTGTGTGTGCGTGTGTGTGTGTCTATGTGTGTGTGTGGGGAGAAGGAAACATTTTATCTAAAGTAATGCGAAATATAACATTCTGTTTCCTTTTGGGTCTGTGTTATGGTAAAATAAAATTCCCGTCAGATTATATAACTTCGAGAGTTTCATAATAAAACTGATAAAACATAAAGTCATTTCCCCAAAAAGAAATACTGTATTCTTTAACTGTTTTCTGGACGTGGCTGAAGAGAAATCCTTCCTCCGGTCCTGCCTGTCAAATAATTTCTTAGAAAACAAAATACATATGATTTCAGATGCACAGTCTGTTCACCGAAACACAAACTTTGAAATTCTCTCTTTAACTGCTGTTGTTTAGTAGACTGGTGACCTGAGAAGTCACGAGATATTTACTAAACATTAGGCTTAGTCAGAGTGGAGACTTTCTCATCTGTGCAGTTCAAATATTTAGTTACCCTGATTGGCTGAGAATGCAGGGACGGTGGGGGTGGCGGTGGTTGCATGGATCAGCTGGGCGAGATAGCAGTAGGCGAGGAGATTAAAAACAGAATAACACACACACACACACACACACACGGGCACGTAAACACACACTGTGAGCTCCCTCAGGTGAACAGGTGCAGTCATGGTCTGTCACAGATGCTCTACGCAATTCGTCAGCTGCCATTCCTCCTGTCCACCTTGGGTGGGTTGGGGAGATATTCACTACAACACAATCTCAACCTCATTCTCCAGTCTCATATGCTGCTTTACTTTCATGGAGCCGTCTAATGACCACCCAGGTGTGCACAATGGTGAAATGACTGACCACCGCTGCTACGTGTTTGTGGGGTTTTACCTTGTTTGTGTACTTAGCAAACACGCCTCCACGCTGTTGGTTTGTCCAGTGTTCAGCTTACTAGCAACAGCCTGTGAGTACAGCTCTCTCCTGGTTCATCCCTCCCTCCCCGGGAACCACAGTGTGTGACAGAGGGACATTAATCACAGGGCTGGGTAATAAAGCGAGGAGGGATGGGCATGTAGGGCCAGGGGGGGGCAGGCGTCTGGAGGGAGAAAAGGCTGTTTAGGGAAATCACACCATGCTTTATGACACACACTGATACACAAGCACACTTTTACACTGACAGGTTTAGGTGCACACCCTTCACACACACACACACACACACACACACACACACACAGAAAGTTTGAAAATTAAATCAAGAAGAGACGCAAAAAAAACCCCAAAACAACAACTCATAAGTCCAGCTGCTCCCTGTTGTGGCTGCTTGCCCACACACGTGTGATGTCATTATTAAAATATCTTTTAAGGAACGGTGTCAACAGTATCGCAAGGCATCTTATGGCTCAGTTGAAGAGGCGTCTTCACTGTTGCTGTGATGCTGGAAGTTGTCATGAAGCTGATATCTCTATATGTGAGTTGATGATAAAATGCAGCTGGTCTACTAACTGACAGCTTGACACAGAAATTAGTCCACTGGGTTTTACTTTTCAAACTTTTTCCTTTGGCATTTCTTCCTGACCTCTTTGGGTTTGTAGGTGTTTTTTAATATCAACTTTTTTCCATCTTGACATTTTACATCGGACACTCAGAGTATGTGATATTATGTATGTGGGTGTGTGTATGCACCTCTAAACTCAGTTCTTTGTTGTGTGTTTGTCATTTCATTTGCACTTTCATGGTTGCACATCAAGGAAAAAGGTAGACTGAAAAAAAAAAGACAGATCTATAATAGTTTCCTGTTCTTGTAAATCCACCATAGCTACACAACAGCGGCTCAGTGCTTTGGTTTCCTGAGATCGGGCCATTTAACAAACTGAGAGCAGAAAGGACAACATTATAAATCAAACTTTATAAAGACATTGATTGTTTACTGTGTTCACGGAGGTATTGTAAATCTCTCTGTTGGTGTCGTGTTTTGGATTGAGTCTCATTTATTGGGAAGAAGGAAAGTAACCTACACGTGCATGTTTACATGGTATCATGCATCCAGGTGCATATATATATATCTGTATATGTGCAATCACAAAGGCATAATTTGTCATTCTCAACTGTTTCCTCCTTGTATTTTCAGTTTTGACTACATTGGACAGTTGGTATGAATTTTTATATTTGTTTCTGTGAGATCTGCCTCTAAAAGTCACTGTAAAGAGACATATGTTAGGACCTGTAGTTACATTTCCACTTCATTGGTTCATAAGGTAATTAACAAATCCTCATGTCTTTTCACTTTGAATGGCCTCTCTCACCCTGGATGTTGTCACAGGCCACAGAAACATCTGATGTTGACAAATGACACAGTGAACCAGGATCATTTACTTATTTTCCCAGTGCTGCAGAATTAAGGGTTATTCTGAATTGATAAAGGTCTCTTTGACACTGTGTGTCCTTTCGCTATTGCTGAAACATTTCTTGGAGCAGCTTTGCTACTTTTATATCTGTTTCATGTGCTTTTAGCATTAAAGATAACTGGCAGCTACTGAGCTGTCCTATCTAAGTCATTGTTACCCAGTCTTGAAATTCTGCCCTAAAGCAAAGCAATTAACCCTGCCAGAGGTAGTAAGATAGCTCCGACTGCTTGCTGGTAAGAAAACATCCACAAGTACAAAAGAGCGTGTGGAGTTAATTAAACCTTTTGTTAGCAATAGAGATGTAATAAATATCTGATTTCAACCAGGAATTCAGGTCAAGTGTTTACAATAGGGCTACAAAGATGCAAACATCAACTGTGTCTGGCTCCCGACTGGGCGATTCGATCAGAGTTTCAGTAACACTTCGCTTGAAGCTGAAGCTGAATCTTATCTCTTCTTTTTGGATTTCTAGGATGTTTTGGTCAGGCTACACTCTGAGTAACCTAAAATTTTTTGCTGCATATAAATGAAGCGCCTCTTATCTTTTTAATTTCTTCACCATTTGGTTCACAGCCCCTGTGGTACTGTTCTTTTCCAGGCTGGAATATAAGAAGTTTAAGGACACATTTTTCTTCAGCCATGTGCTATCAATGCCCAGTATTTCACACTAGATAAATAAATGAAAGATAAAAAAAAATTCTCTGTGTGGTGTAAACATAGATTGATATCTTGAGATTCAAGCTGTCTTAAGGTTTTGCTTTTACAAGAAATACTTTCAACTATTAAATGTAGGAAAATGTTCGATGTCTACTTCAACACAAAAATGAATCGACAGTGAAATCAAGGCTGAAGTGAAGAACAAATAATAAAGCATGGTTTTTCACATGGTTTGCTATATATTGAAAAATTGAAAAGACTCTTAGTCTGTTTTATGATTGCAATTTTCCCCATCATGTGTTGAGAGGTGAATCAAATTGTGACGAATGATCTCATGTGTCAGTGTATCCATCAGTGTAATTTGTCCTGGACCATACATAGTGCTGGGAGAGGAAGTGGAGAGGGAGAGACTGAACACGCCCCTGGTAGCCAAATTATCACAGGCAAATGTGTCCTTGGTGGAGGCATCTATTGCCCATCCCAGAGAGCTGGTGAGGCCATGGTGAGAGAGAGAGGGGGGGAGAGGGGGAGAGAGGGAGCTATGAATGTCACCCCTGCTCTCATATGTCATATTGTTAGCCATGGATATGAGGAGAACGCCTCAAGGTTGAACGTGCAGCTGAGACATGAATAATCTATCAGAGGTTTCCTCCAACTAAATAGAGGGAAATATGTCTGCATGGATTATTTATGCTTTAATATGCACATGGTGAATGGACAATCACCTCTGTGAGCATGAAGACTTTAGTAGAGGCCAAGTTAATTGTTTGTGTGTGGAATACATGCAAGGTGCATGTGTGTGTGTGTGTGTGTGTGTGTGTGTGTGTGTGTGTTAATGGTAGTGGTCATCAACCGGCAAGCATGGTTACACATAGGTTCTATATTTTGTAGCTCGGTGATGGATTACAGTAATACTGTGTTCTGGTTGTAAAGTGTGTGCAGATTTGTATTTTTTATGTACAAGCTTTCCTGCAAATCATCGATCTTTGTGCCTTGACATGTTGTTTATACTTCCTTACTCAAATTTCAAATCACTTTTGTAGGAATACAGGCACACACACACACACACACACACCTGCTTCTCAGTGTGTGCAGATGCATTCACTCACCCCCACACTATTCAAATGTAGTCCATCTCATACTGGTCCAGCCTCGGATTTCCAGCTCACCTTATTTCCTCTTCAGATGACTGCCTCGACATGGGAAATGTCAGGCTCTCCTTGCCAGGGCTGTTTGGCTTCTTCAAACATTTGTGAAGTGTTAAGCTCATCTCTACAGCTTAGGAGGGCAGTCTCTGAGGAATCTAGGCTGCTGACCCGCAACAAGGCAAAGACAGCCTAGCCAAGTGCACTCAAGCACATCCACTCTGCCCGCTCATTCGCATCAACGAAAGATTGTATTAGTCCCAAGTTTGTGGTCTTTAAAGCAGCACTCTCACCATGCTGCAGAGGATCACGCATTGCATAATGGAATTGATGGGGCAGCTTTGCAGCTCCTAACAGTAATGTTGTTGTCTTCTCACATTTAGTTGAGAATAATAGTGGAAATGCCGCGCAGCTCCAAGTAGCCTCATTCTAACGCCATTAAATATTACCTTTAAAACAAAGCCTAAGAAAACAGTTTAATCCCCCGTGTTAACAAATTCCTTAAAATTCCACCTACTTATTTCGGTGTCAGAGTTTAAACCACAACAGGCTTGTTACAGGAAGAGAAATTACAGTGATTTAAAATATGCTTTGGTTGCGCACTCGGTGTACAAGGATGAAGATTGATCATGAGGAATCAAGGCTTAAACCATTAACACTCACAAGCGGAGGTCAACGACGTGACAACAAGCTGTAATGAACATGAGCAAGTAGTATGGATATGACTGTTTTAGTTTGAATATTTCTCTCTGCCACCTCTAGACGATACAAACAGAAATCAAACTGCAGTAACCGAGGCACATTTTTGTGTTGAGTGGAATAAAGGAGATCCAGTGTTGCTTTGTCATAAGAAGAAATGCTGTGTTTGCAGCAATTGGTTCTGCAACAACAGACAGAGAAGCATCACATTCACTGTTGTTTAGAAACCTGTGCAAGCAACCTTTGGATTTCACTGGAGAACATGCTTCTGTGGGTTGTAACAATGGTCCATTTTTGAATTTGTAGTAGGGCAAACACTCACTGCTGTAGTGTCCTAAATGTCCATGTACAGTATGCTTCTCTGTCACATGTGTGGATTAGGATGAGAGGCACAGACCTAGTTGTACTAATTCCATTCGTATCATTCGTGTGTCTTTTCTTGATTTTATCCCATCCAGCCAATGGAGAAATTCCATTTGTGGGACAACAGATGCTTCATTTTTTTCCTACTATTTTTCACTTCACGCCCAAGAGAAGGAAAAAAAAAAGTGCTTCTCCTTTTATTTTTTTATTTTTTAACCAAGTTCTGGATCCATTTGACGCAGGCATGAACACTCCCATAATCAGCCAGAGTGTGCATCCTTCTGAATAGAGATGAAAGAGAGGAACGCACACTCACACTTACGCACACATGCGCACACACACACGGCAACAACAAGGAGCACACAAATAAACCAGCACGAACACACAGGGAAGAAGCACAAGCCATTTGGCACAGCCTCTCTGTCTAGGGAGGGCTTCAAAGCCCACTGACATGAATTTATGATAACGGCACTATGCCTTTGCCAAACCTCAACTGTTGTTGTTTTTCTCCCGCTCCCTCCCCATCCTTTCTGTATGCTCTGCCATCCCCTTGATCAGAGCTTTGGAAAATGCTAGCAGGTGTCCCCCTGTCCCTTTGGAAAGCTCTGTGTATGTATGTCTACATGAGCGCACATGTGCATGAATTTATATGTGTGTTTAGAGTGGAACATCCTCAGCAAGCTCTTCCTTTTTTACATCATTTCATTAGGCCTGGCTCTGCTTCCCTAAGGCTCCAACTCCTTGTACAGTTCAGTTCAATTATATAATAGCACAATGATTCCATTACCCGCTCACTGTGTGGTTTTATTCTATTCTTTGCACACTACTGACAAGAATATCACTTTCTTCTCCATCCATCCCCCTCCCTTCTTCTCTGTCTGCAGATGAGGATTGTGTGAATTGTACGGAGGAGTGCAGAGTACTGGGTCATTCTGACCGCTGCTGGATGCCCCAGTTCCCTGCAGGAGGAAACCAGGCAGAGGGCGTCGACTACCGCAACAATATGTTTGTACCGGCAGGGATGGAGACCGTGCCTGAGACAGAGACCTACGAGACTGTCAACCCCAATGGCAAGAAGACATTCTGTACTTTCGGCAAAGAGAGGCGTGACCACACCATCCTGGTTGCCAACGTCAAGCCCTACTTGAAGGCGAAACGCGCCCTCAGCCCACTGCTCCAAGAGGTGCCCTCGGCCTCGAGCAGTCCCACCAAGGGCTGCTCCACCATGTCTCCATGCTCCTCAGTCAAAAGCCCAGCTGACGGGGCTGAAGGCAAACCTCCTCCTGCCACCTGCTCTGGCCACTACGGACCTCCTGATGGCCAGTACCTGTCACCAACCAAACAAAGCAGAGACCAGGGGGTCTACCCATCCTTGCCTCCCTCAGACCCGGTGGCCAAGGTGCTCGCAGAGGCCCGCTCCAGGATCAGTCAGGAGGCAGCAGGTGAAATGGAGTGTGTCCTGGAGCAGGTGGAGCCCGACGCGAGCCGTGATGGAATGGACGCTGACCAGGTGGTGAGAGACATCGACAAACTATTGCAGGACTGCAGAGGAAGTGAGGCTACCGGCACACTCAGGAAGTGACACAAAGGACTGCAAAAAAAAAAAACGACAACAACAAAAAAACTATACACAAAAAAAGAAGTGGAAAGGTAGAGAGAGGAGTAGGATGCTATTCCAAAAACTCTCATACCAAAACTGTCACCAAAACAAATTGAAAAGGTTAAATGGCTCTCATGACTGGAGCTCTTTTCACTGTATTTGTTGTAGAGAAGTACCAACACTGGACGGACAAACATTTATTATGTCAGTCATGTGGCACCGGTTTTGGTGCTAGGATCCCTACCAAGGAAAAAGGAACTGGGTAACAAACATCTGAATTCTGCTGAATTTATAGACTCTTTTTGTTTTGGATTCTTTAGCAAACTGCAGAGGTTTATGCCTCTGGCACCTCGCAAGCTATTATCTAAGTGCCCACCAGCTCATAAGTGTGTTGTTCATGGTCTCTCGTGAAATCCTACATATCTAAGTGTGTGTAGGTGGATTACTGTTACGTGTGATGGACAAAGAAACTGAATGAAAAAGGACTATTTTTGGTCAGACATGACAATCGATGCGGAAAAACACAGAAACAAAAATTCGAATCCTTTCGGGACGGTGAAAGACCGGAATACACAAAACAACCTTATCTTTTTTTGAATTTAATATAGGTGTTTAACGTATGATGGATCCTGTATCAGAACGTGAAGAGATTGGTTTGTGGAGGGTGTGTTCACAGGGGTTTGTTATGGACTTGGGGGTTGGAGTGGCTTAAATGCTCCACTGAAGGAGAATTATTAACAGTGTAACCATGTTTCACCTGTCATTTGTAGCTACATGTGTAAGCTGTGTCTGTCTCACACCTCTATTTAAATGTTCATGTTGCTGACCAATGTAGTTGCACGCACCAATTTTACACATGTGCACTACACTTTGCGCATACATGTACTGACACACTCACCACACACACACACACACACACACACACACACACACACACACACACACAGATACACAAGAATGCTTAAACACAACTGTCCATCTGTGATAATTGTCTTATACATGTACATCATCAGCTTTCAGTCCCTTGTGTACAGTGAATTATCATGTGTGTGACGATGCCGTGAGGCGATCACAAGTTGTATAAAAAGGGACATTTTTCCTCAACTGTGAAAAGATGATATCTATATGATAATATAGATGACTGTATGTATGAATCCATGTATAGTGTCCAAATATTAACAAAATATTTATACATTTTTTAAGAAAAAAAGAAATGAGGAATCTCAACAAGTGTCCTGGAGTTAAGGTCAAGAGCTCAAAGAACTGCAAAAGGACACTGCCATTGTTTGGAAGACAAATATCCAAAAATATAAATAAACAAGAAAATGTCCCTTCACATTATCACTATACATAATATCATTATATGTGTAAATGTATCCAATTTAGATGTGTTTACATCAAAAAATTGACATATTTTTTATTGATTTTACTGCAATTTCTGTGCATTTGAGCCAAATTGTTATGTGTACAAAAGCTATATTGTGTATTTTATTAAATTAATATATAGTTGTGTTGCAATATACATGGGCTTATATTGTATTTGGCAAAAGTTGCCTTAGTAGCTGTCGAACTCTGTGAGTTTGCTTTAGTTTGGGTTTTTTTGTTGGTGTTTTTTTTTTTCATCTCTATTCTGCATCTTTGCAGGCTGGCTTCAGTGCTTTTGAGATGTCGCCTCTTTTTACCCTGAGATCCAGCTGGATCAAATACAATAACTGTTGAAAGCTTAATGAGCCAGCTGATCTAGAATACAATTCAAACCAACAACAAAAAGCAACAACCACAAGATAACAGTTTGAATATTTTTACTGAGCAGATTTTTACAGGGCAGCTATTTTCTTTAACAATAACTAGTGTGCGTATTTTGTGTTCATTACGTTTTTACTTTCTTTCCAAAAAAGAAACCTGCCATATGGAAAGTGGAGTGGTTTCCTTGGTGATCATAAAACTGCCTTACTGTCTCTGCAGAGAGCTTGTTGTATCTGTGGAGCTTGTGACTGCTTATAAAGCCCTGGTCCACCAGAATGTGCATTTTCTATAAAGGACCAAAAGAGGTTCTTTTTCAGCAGTCTATGTTGTTTATGTATGTACTCCTTCTCAATACATGTTAGAATTCTCATACTTTGCAGAGAAACTTGACATCTTGAAATTCTATCTGAAGTTACTTTGGATTTGATGTCTTAGCTGTTTAGGTACATGGTTTATACAACCAGGTGTCTTCACATTCAGGCTTTCTTAAAAAAAAAAAAAAAAAAAGATGATACAGACATTTATTTTTGAAAATTTTGGCACATTTCGGCCACTCTCTGAAATAATAGTGGGAGGTGCTTTTTCTAATATTCTCTGACAGTAAAATACGCAGAACAGTAGGCTACTAGACTAGATGTGTTTTGGAAAATGTGACCACAATCACCAAATGTATGTTTAAAGCAGCCATGAGAGGGAACAGTGACTTGCATCCATATGGCTCCCGGTTGTGTTTACTGTGGAAAGAGTTTCTGAGCTGAATTAGACTCTCAGCAGCAGATATAACGCGTTCGATCCCGTAGACATATCACACGCCAGCGTTTTGGTATTTCTGTTTGCTTGCTTCTTTTTTCTTAATCGAGGTGCATGTTTGGACATTCGCCTGTCAACCTGCCATTCTGCTGTATGTTTTGCCCGCTCGCCATCGTTTTGTATTTTACTATTCATTTACTTTCTCTTCCTCTTCAGCCGTTTGCTTTCTCGCCTCTGAGGAGCAAAGTAACTGTTGCCTTTTCTCCTCTCCTTCTGTAAAGTATCTGGGTTTCGGTTTGCTCTTGCTCTTTTCCTGGGAGATGGCAGAGGCTGACTTTGGAGAGGGCTTGGAGGATTTGACAGAGGAAGAAAATATTTATGGTAGTTTTTTTTTTTTTTTAAAGAAATTAGATTTTTTTTTTTCTTATCTCTGTTAAATTTCTGGAAAAAAATCAAGCAAGCCTGTCATTCACATCACAGAAAGAGTTCAAATATGCTGTTCGAAGTACGGACTACAAGTCTAACAAAAAAATGCTGTTACACACACACACACACACACACACACACAAAACACCAAGGCACTTCAGCAATGCACTGCCTTTAATTTAAATGCATAACCCCTTAAAGAAAAGGCTGAAAGAAAGGGCAAAACACTAACCAGACAAATGTGACACTTCCACACTTGTCTTCATGGTTTGCTTTTCTGTTATCTCATTGTGCTCGGTCTTCATGCTAGAACAAGCATTCTCTACACTGTGTATGCGTGACTGTGTGTGTGTGTGTGTGTGTGTGTGTGTGTGAGTCTGATTTGCTTGTAATGTCATTGTTTGACCAAACAATTCCTTTCTTCTTTGATTTCTGTTACCTCTGTTCTATAGATTTCATTTTCAACTCACATTAATTCTCTACTGCTGTGGTTTTCTCCTTTATTTTTGGCACTAATTAAAGTTCAGAGGTCATCCCGGGATTCTGTTTTTGTTTTTTTTTTACTTTTTTACTGCCGCAAACGGTCGCCGTCACGGTTGAGACGCATTTAAAGTGCTGTCCCCTCTAATGGTGTTCACCAGGCCTGGCCACTGTCTGTACACTCACAAACTGAGGGTAAGAAGACGAGCCTGGTCCAGTGGATTGAAGGAATTCTTTAAAGCCATGGCCCCTCTCTCTCAGGCTATTTGCTGTTTAATAGAGCAGAGGCTGCTGTTGAGGTCAACGCATAGTTGGAGAATGGGCATAATGTAAGGCCTCTCGTTATTGTCTAATTACACACTGTTCGCATCACACACTGTTGGCAGTACATTACTCAAATCTAGAGTGGGTTATTTTTTCCCACTTGAGACTGTTGGTTTTACCAAGTGATTAGGACAGGGCCTTGTTGAATGTGGCTAACCGCCTCGGGTCTCTGACTCACACTGATGCAGGTGCACACCGACTCAGAAAGCCACCGCTTCACACAGGCGTACACACACACACACACACACATAGAGACAACATGCCTTTTTGGTTAGTTAAAACAAGCACCCAGTGTTTGTCAGTGTTGTCCCCTCACCCCCAGGCCCACACTGATAGCATAGGGCTCCACGCTACAATGGGCAGCTGGTGAAAAGACCAGAGACATTCATTTGTATGGATTATTTCAACTGCTATTGTCTAAAGGCTGTGTTCATTGTGATCTATCTGAAAAAAAAGATGAAAAAGATCAAATAAAAAAGCAATTACTAATAACGTTTGCTCTTGTTCTTGTATGAGTCGGTTAAGGAATGGTCGTAGCTTTGATTCAGTATCTCTTTTCCCAAGAGATAACCTCAGCACACACTCTGTTTTTTCTTCCCTCAAGCGTCTACACAGCCAATTTTTCCCCATGTCAAATAGGCTTATTTTGTAAAAGATAAACATTAGTTCAAAATATTTTTTTCTTGTGTTCTATAGTGTTAAATACATACATGCATACACACACTGCACACTAATTTATTCTCAATTATTCTTCATTCATCACATTAGTTCACATTTTTGCCACACAAAAGACGACGGCTCATGTTTTTTGGGGGTTTTTTTCGTAATTGCTCAGAGGCAAATAAATTGGCACTTGAAATTATGTGTACTAATGCTCCTCAGATAAGATTTTGCATTCCACCCTTCAGCTAGATTTGCATTCAGAGGCCAATTTGAAGTCTCTTCAACACTGGCCTGTGGTTAGAAGGAGACACTATATTCATGCCATGCTCAGTCAAATCTGGGTTTCTTTAATCCCTGTTTATTTATTTATTATGTCAGGTGGAGTGGAACGTACTGGCAGGTGTGACCTTATTTGCAGTGTATTGTTTCCCAAGACGACTAGCAAACTTTTTAAAGCTGGCTGGTGCTTTGAAATGGGTTTTTAATGCCTTTTATTAGCGTTTCCCAATACAAAATGACAGACCCCGGAAGCTAATGATACACCATTATGTTTATCTAAGGAAACTATTCCATCATCGGTGTTTAATTGCAGAAGTACATATGGTTGTTTCCTTTCATGAGTCCACACATCAATCACCATACTGCTGTCTAAGGATTAGAGTTAGTAATTTTCCAGACAGCAGTCCTCCTGAATACTTACTGGACCGGACACAAACACTTCCCACAACCTGCAAGTAGATGTTTCCTTGGCACTAGAAAGATTAAATATTTAGAAACTTTTGATTTTTTTTTTTTTTTTTTTTGTCCATTTAATGGATAACTAGTAATTGTCTCAAGAAAAAAAAAAAAGCCTAGTACACTAAAATTAATTGCAACAGTGCTGAAAGAACTCATTCAAATAGATCAAGATAAATTATTCATGAAATAATTTATTATTTCAAGAGGACTCGATCAAATTAATTTTCATTTTGACCACATAGAGAATGTTCTACCACATACTGGATTTAGAGACCATTGGTATGCACGAGGGCTTTTTTCTGTTTGTATCTAACTAGTCGCCTCAAGGCAGATATTAATTAAAAAGATAGTCGAGGCACTTTTACTTAAAAACACCATTTCTAGGGCTGCAGCGGCTACATGCAGGGCTGTCTCATTTGGCCCAGTGGTGAGAGTTTCCTCTAAACCTGCAGCATCCCTTCAAGCAAATCAACAGCCTGTCTTCTTATGTGCGTCAATCACCTTCAAACATCATTTCTCACAACTTTACAGGTCGGACAATTTTTTTTATTGAAACAGCAGCAAAGTGTGAAATAGTATCATGACAACATTAGAAATGTATGTTAGTTTAATTCATGAACACAGGACATTTGTAGAGCATTTTGGTGGATAAACAATGAATTGACCCTACTACTCATTTAGTTGTTTAGTCCCAGGCAAATTGAGTTAGAGATTAAAACCTAACACTAGATGGGAGAATCATATTTCTGCATTTTAATCAGGGCCCTTGATCCAAATAGCTGCGCTGATGGGATTTAATCAAGTACCGTTCTGTATTGAGCTGGCTAAAAGGGCAAATGGAGAGAAGATCTTTTCAACACGAAGAAGAGAAGGTATTCATCATATTCTTTTGTTAAAGAACAAGGGTCCTCCTTTCATTTGTGGTACCACTCGGGAAGGTACTGCAAATTGAAATATGTGCCTTTGTGTATGACTGTGACCAGGAGTGTGTGTGCGTGTGTGTAGTTGCATAACAGAGACGCTGGAAATAAAAATTTATTTGTTACAACACAACCCCGTCTCGAAAAAATTATGTTCTTGCACAACTAAATAACCTAAACTGGACTCTCACAACACAATCTCATCTGTGGTTAAAGTCTGACAACTAAAGATCTTTGGCTGAGGTTATGAAACAAATGTAGTTTTGATTCAAATCTCAAAACATGGTTCATTAATCTGTATTAAGCCCATAGACTGTGTGTGGAATGGATGAAGCTGACGTGATGTCACCTGTTGGTGGAATTTGGTGTTTGAATGTGGCCATGTTGGTTAGTTGGAGCCAGAAGTGACCATATTTGGAAATAAAGGGATGAGTGAAGAGGCGGGTCTGACCCTTAAAGCCAGACACTCGACTTCAGGTCTAGTCTCATTGGAGACCAGATTTGTTGGTTGAACTAACCACGCCCCTAAATCTTCCTCTTTTTGAAACCTAATATTTACTTAATGAGGATTTTCTTTTTCAGATGGACCAGATCACTGAGAGGAAGTTGGCTTTAGCTGACACCACCAGAATGACTTGTGGAAAACAATTTATTAGCATTTTATGATTGAAAATGACCATTTTTGAACAGTTGGAGCAGAGCTTTTTGTATCCAGCATCTAGTGGCCATCAGAAGTATTGCACTTTTTTTGCACTGAGCCCCGGTTGCTTCGGCCATTTCTATGTACAATCTGTGATTAAGAAAAACCAACTAAGGGCTGTGAGTCCCTAAACACAACCACGGTAGGTTTAATAATGCTGTGTTGAAGTAGTTATTGTGTGCAGGACTGAACATTTTGGCTAAAAACATGCTGTGAACGTATTACTAATATATTACATATCAACAGATCCAGTCGCAATGAAAAGTTACTGTTGTAATTCAGTTATAACACACTTTCTAGGAGACAGCTTTTCACAGCAGAAACAATGAATTTGATTTGAAAACACGAACCAAAAGAAAACAGAAATACAGCAGGTATCCACTGCAACCTTCATTCTTGTTTTACTCTCCTTCAAACAGAAGAGATGTCTGTAAATGTATATTATTTCATATGAAAATTTTCATTGAATCAAATGTATGTGCTATATTATATACATCTCAGACAAATGTCACACAATGTACGGAGCTATACATAAGGTACGTGACATAAACAACATAATGTGACACTTACATGCTGTATGGCAGCTGTCATGCTGAGACCGTCACCCCTGCCAGGCGTGACCTCCCATTGCGTAAGACACAGTTACATTTACAATCTATGAATATTATTCTCGCCCTCAGATAAACATTGATACTGAAATTTTTATTTTTTCCCCAAAACTACATTTTGCATGAATAAATACCAAACCCCCTAACATACACTCAGCTGTTTCAGAAACTTGTGGCAGCATCCAGCGCCTCAGATTGCCAGTTCCCTTTCACATTCAAGCCCTCCTTCCCCGGTAAGTGTCCAAGTGCTTCTCACCCGAAGCAGAACTGAAAGCAGCAAAATAATGGCTCCAGACAGCTTCTGTGAAGGGGCCAGCTCACATCAGTGAGGGAAAATGCTAGATGAAAAGGTCAATAAGCAACACGGGAAACTTAATATGAAGTAGACATATGAATTCCATCACATGGATTAGTGCCCCTGGCAAAGTGCAGGACTGACTGACACTGCTGAATCAATTCATAAATATCCAATGTCTGGTGTGTAAGACACTCGAGTGCTAAGAGGACCTTTCACTAAAATGCCACCTGCACTTTTAAAGCAACTCTATTCCCCTATTTTGTTTCTTATTATTTGTCATTTTTCCCTGTGTTTTATGAGTCATATCTTTTCTTATGTTTTTACTCTCATTAGTTGGTTCATTACTAAATGCAGTGGTTCCTCAGCTGTAAGTGTTTGAAGGTGATTTTTTTTTTTTGTTGATTCACATGAACAGCCAAACTCAGATAGGAAAACGATCACATTGAACATCTGTGATTGCCTATAATTTGCAAATCTGTAGAAACAGTAAGAATCTTCTTTAGGTTCAGCAGCACAATAATATATTATTTATTATTTTAATACTCAATACTCACATGTTTTTTGTGGGATTTTGTGGGGTTGTCAATAGCTTGACACAGAAGCCATCACAGAAAGGATGTATTGGTTGAAAGAGAAGACAGATAAATGGCTGGACGATAACAACAGGATGTGATTTGGACAGAATGTCAAGAGGGAACAGGAAGGTCAATATTACAGTAACAGAATATGACCTTGGGGACAAACTTCTTACTGCTGAAGCTGTTCTCCTTTGGCAGAGCTGCACCATTGATCCTTTGCTCTCATATCAATTAGCTATGCCATCATTAACTGAGCTTTACTACAATGTCATTTTGACAATGTTCTTTGGGATATATCCTGAGCTGCCCATTTACTCTATATTTAGACATTCTGTGGATCGGGGGATCTTCAGGGTAGGACTTGATGCAGCATTAAAAGCCTTTAAAGAAAAGCAGCGGCATCCATTTCAAGCTAAACACAGTCCCATAAACAGAGGATGTATAATGCTGGGTTAAATTTCACTTATTAAGTATACATGCAGACATGGAAACACACACATGCATGCAGGAATGTACTTTCACACCAGTTACTTTTGCTGCATTATAACAATAAATAAATAAATAAACAAACTAGTGGGAAGATAATTAAAAATGACATAACAGCTTGCACTCTGTATTTGCCATATTCACATTTTTTTCACACTGAAAATTAGAACATTAACAACATTTCAAAGATATTATGCAATTCTGTTTGTTCTCTATTTCCAAGATCACTAAAGAACATATCTCACAATTAAACAAAGAATCATAGATTCTCTCATGCACATAAATCTGTGGAGCTCTGTTTGTGACTTTACGATGGAAATATATCTGACAAAAACACTGTTTGCAAGTATATGCTGTTTGATGTCAATAAACTGCTATATGGTTGTTTTAAAGCCACATCTTCTGTAGTGAAGTTATGGTAGCTCAGTAAAAGTCTACTGACATGATGAATGCTTCTACCAAGACAATGCTTCAGTGTGATGCCCGAAGTCTTCGGCTTTGAGAGTCAATTGAGCAGTGCAAATCTGTGGGACATTTGTCTGTTGGCACCCTCTCAAAGTCTCTGTTTTGGTCAAACTACGAGATTTAATATGGTATAGTATGTCCAACAAAGGCATCTGGCAACTTTTTGTCGGATCAAAGCCGTGTGCCTCTGCCTTCCTCCCTTTGTTTTCAAAGTTTATGTATCTCCAGCATGAACACAGCAGTGGGTATCATGCAGGGACGTCGGCCCCTCTCTGAACTGCGAGACACGGCTCACAAAGGCGATTAAAGCCTCTGACAACATGCCTGCATATGATTAGGCCGTCCCTTTAGAGCTTTGAACCCCCGCCCCCACCACCCAAAAATTCCCTTAACTTATTCACTGAAACACAGGCGAAAAAATGAATGCACAGTCCACATCAATGAGGAGTGAAAAACGGAGCGATCAAATGCGAATCAGCAAGGGAAAAACAAACAAAGAGTTGCTAAATAAGCGGGGCGACAGACAGAGGCCTTTTCCTCGGCTAATGGCTAGTGCAAATAGAATGGGCCTTGAGGGATTTAAAGGGCTGCGGCTGACAGTTAAAGCAGTCTAAAGCTGATCTACAACAAAGTGAGAATGTGATGCATCCACACAGCACCAACCTAGACAGGATGAGAGGGTGTAAATAACAGGCACTCCCCAGAGATGTGTGCCACATAACACAAAGACTCCCTGGTTTGGGTGTTTGATTTGTTTGAATGCTATCTGACATTTACTTAACCAACTGCAGGGAAATTATCTTAAAGGATTCTCAATTTGGTTCAACAATGGTAGTAGCTTTCATCTGTCTTTCTCTATTTGGGGTGCCACTGAAGAAATCTGTAGTGCATATATTATATTAAAATATATTGCACACTTTGCATTAAGGAGTGCACATATTTTGTCTGTATTGGAGGCAGTAATGCAACTTTATACTAAAAGCAAACCTAACACTGAAGCACTGCTACAATATATGCATTTGGAGTCACTGCTAAATCATGCTAGCCGTTGGTTATCCAAGAAAAAAACAGAGGTCCATTTCCATTTATGTCTTTCTCTGTTCTTATCTGGTCAAACATCCCTGCCATCACATCTCTGTTACCTTAATGGGAACATTAGAGATGCCCTTCTAATGTTTCACCCTTCAGATATACTGCTCTTTTTTTTTTTTTTCTTTGTCTCCCTCTTCCTCCGGACCACCCAGACACTATCACAGTGACGTGAGTGTGTAACAGTGCATGTGTCGTGCATCTGGGCTAGTGTTACCGCTCACATCACAGCTCGGTGCACATCTGAACACCCTGTTTTCAAGTGTCAGTTGAGTGGCAGAAGGACAGTGACAGTGCTGTCTCAGATCCGCTGTCAGTGTGACACAGTGTGCCTGACACCAGTTTACAATAATGTGTCACATTATACATCAACGGATATAAACCGGGACAAATTAGAAAAAAGAAAAATACCTTTTCTACTTCTGTAAATCTTAAATAATTGATACATCATGGTATTGATCAATTGACTGCTCGGTAGATTACACGACTGATCACACTATTGATTAACTTCCCGCCCGCTTCATATACCTGAGTTTCCCAGGCCACATTGGTTAAAGATTGATATTTCACATCAATATTTGCAAATAATATATTGCAAAAGAACAAGCAGGTGCATATATTTAAAAGAAGAAACCAGCAGCACTGGAAAGAGGCAGCATGATATTGTTATTCTGCAGTTTGCATTTGCTCCCATACATACGCCCATTTCACCATAATCAGGAAGTTTTAGATCATAGAGGTGGCAGGTCAGACAGGATTATTTTCATCCATTTGAAAACTTCCATCATTATACAGACAGTGCACCGTAACTGATGTACAGGTAGTATCATGCTTAATATTCTTAGAAAGATAGATGGAAGATACAATGCATGCCTAAATACGTTACCATCTGGTGAAACAACAGCCTGAAAAGGAGACAGGTTGTTTCTGATAATGCCACTGACAATAGGTCTGCATTGTAACAGGAACGGAGACTCGAGAATATCGCACCTTTTACAAAATGACACCAATTGTTTATATCATAATCGACAATGTGAGGCATTATTAAAATAAATATCCAATTGCATGATGCCAAATCATCTGATAAAAATCCTATAAAATTAAAGTGAACAAAAAAAAAAAAGTGCATATTTTGCACTAATCGGGTTGTCCATTCATCACCACCAAAGTCATTTTGACATGCAAAAACTCTTTAGAGGGCCAGATGGTTCAGCTCGACGTACATGAACCGTTAAATTTCAAAAGGTTGAGATGGTGCCACGGGTGGCAAAGCTGCATCTGGCGTGGTACTGAGAGGCCTGTGTGGTATCTAGACCACATCCAGTCCTGATGGCATCGTGCAGGACCACAAGGGCATGGACCGAGGCCCACTGAACAGAGAGGGGAGTGATCATTATAGATATATTATTATTATAGCTCCATAAACAGGCGTATACCACTCACATTAATATAATCAGCACTCCCAGGCCTCTTTATTTATTTATTTATTTATTTTTCACAGTGTTCTGAGCACAACAAAATTCCACTGACCTCCATTGTTTTGGGGTGGCAGCATATTTGTCACCGGCAGAGAAACCTTGGCAAATTCAACCCAAACTCTCAGCATGGTTAGAGACTGCTTGGAAAAGGTGGGGAAATATGCTTATTTGTGATGTGGGTGAACTCACATTAGTTGCCGCTCGCACTGTGCACCTGTATTGCAAGGAATTGGTTGTTTGGCACATTAAACGTAGTGCAAGGCGCTGCCAGCATGTGAGGAACACAAGACTTTCCCTCAGAGACCAGACAGCGCTCAACAGACGACTGCTTGTTGTCACACGTAGGTTATGTAGGCCAGGATATGTAGACAGGCGAGGACAAAGGAGAGCACTCAGCACCCCCCACCTAAAAACTGTTCATAAATACTGCAGGGTGACGCTTTGTCTTTCTGCTGCACTGAACCTACCCTCACTTACAAGACAGCTGTGCCTTGGCAATGTGCTTCCCGGCCGTACACAGCATCCAGCCTGACAGCTCCCATATATTCTGATGTATTGTTGTTAATGTTTAAATGCTTTTACTGCCATGAATAAAAAAAATAAAAACACAGTAATGTACTTCCCTTCACAAGCGTGGGGCATAGAAATGGAAAAATAGGGTGTGTGAAGCTTTCGGAGGTATAAGTTGGAATATGACTGATCAGCCTTCGCAGGTCCCTACAAATCTGACATCTTTACTTGTGAAATTGCAGCATTTACCGACATTATTTATCTAGTTTGCACAGCTGACAGCATAAAGCTTTGCATATACAGTAAGGCTCTGTGGTGGAAGTGGGGATGTTGTGCTAAGCTCTTTAAGGTCACAGCAGTTTGAAAAAGCAGAGAAGGTGAATCACGCACCAGACACACCTGATTAAAAACTTAAACCTCTCTGCGGGAGATGTTTCGTCGCTAGAAAAGGTGTAACGCGGAAAAAAAGTCTGCGTTTGACAGGCAAGCGTCGAGGAGGTTTGCATTTCAGCACGAAAACTGACACTTGTTTACACAGGAAATTCAAACCTGTCCGGCTTACAACCTGATGTAGCTGCTTATTTGGATGAAAAACGCCATAAAAACCTTTATTTGCATAAAACCTTTGATTTAACACAGATGAATGCACAGGAGAAAGCAACAGCCGCTTTGTTGAGATTAGAAGAGTTTATTTGTCACATTAGTCAGAATTACCTGTGTTGGTGTCAGCCGTGTGGAATAGGAGCGGCGCAGGAGGCAAAGGGAGAGGAAAGGTGAAACAGAAGCACAGCGAGGGAGAAACACTGCGGGGTGGGTAAAAGGAAAAAGAAAAAAGGAAGAAGAAAGAGATGCAGTCATTCGACACCTCATTGCCTCATAAGGTGCTCCCTCACCTCCTCCTACTGATAATAACTATCTTTGCACACTGTGAGCCGCAGGAGAGAGGAAAAGCTCCCTTTGCTCCTGCTTCCTACTTCCTAGGAGGGCTTGATGTGTTGGAGAGGATCCCTAGCAGCTCTGTTGGACTGAACCTCTTCTCCCCTCAGTGTGGTGGCTGGAAGGACGTCTGCTGTAACAACTGGAGGTCTGTTGTGATGAAGGAGGGCTGTGGAGTTAGATAAACTACCCACTGATATCTGCTTTCGAAACCACTGGGATCTACATGCACTCGTGCAAAGACTGAGCTTGAATGAGAGCACGGCAAAGAGATCAAAGGGGAGAGATGTATGGCACAATCATGTTGACCATATTTCCTCCTGCCTCAATAGCATCTCTCTTTTGATGGCCCAGCGCCCACTGTACCAAAGTCAAAGAGGTCACGGATGGAGGGAGAGGGAAGACTTCCTCCTCATCCTCGGCCTCTCTTTGCTGTTTTGTTCATGACCGGATGCTTGAACAGGTGAACAACATGACATTTTGAAAAATTGGCCACCACTTGTGACCAACTACTAATGGAGAGATGATACTGTATATTATTTCATTTGCAGGTTAAGTGTTTTTGTTTTTTCTTGTCTAGGAAAAACAGAGAAAAAAAAAAAGTCTGGCTTCGAACCAGGATCCAAATCAAGGTCCCCTTTGTGCAGCAAAAGTCCAATTTTCCCTACCTGGTCCTCACTGCTGTGCCACTCATCACTTCTCAGTTCTTACAGACAAAAACCTTTTCCCACACCTGGTTTTGTTCACCTCTTCTTTTCATCAGGGTCAATTGGGTAGCCAAGCTTGGCGGGGATAGTACAAGAGTTTCATGAACGTTTTTCGTCCCTGCTTTTCCTGGACATGTTTTTGTTTGCCTCTGCCGAGACCTGTTCCTGCTGCTGTGCAAAATAGGGCATGCCATACACTAGTAAGCTAATAAAGTTATGCACCACAGTGCTGATTTTACAGGCTCATCCTAGTTTCCTTCCCCCTATTTTCGCTCCCCGTTTCATTATATTTCGTCTCTGCTCCTCTTGACTCTTTTTCTAACTTTTCTCTCCTCTCTCCTTTCTCTCCCCTCCCACTTCCTTTATATCTCTCCTCTTCACACGACTCCATAACCTCGTCTTGCTCCATGAGTCGCAGTGTTTTCCTGAAATTAGAGTCACATGCTGCCTCTTATCCAAATATAAGTATGTGGCAGGCCTCGGCATTTAGTTGTCAGTCAAAACTACAAGCCTCCACTCATCACAGTGTCATAGGTGTTGATGAGAAAAAGACTGTAACCTCTATTCTCATACGAGCGTTCGGCAACAGCTCAGCAGCCCCATCAATCCCGCCTCCATCAGCCTGACAGAGCCGTAATAACACAAATCGCTGCGACTTTCAAATGCAAAATGAAGGCAAATCAGTAGTCTGCTCACATATTCCTCCATTCTCACAATGATACAAAAAAAATCAGGCAAGGTGCCGTTATGAATAATAAAATGTACGTTCATGGTTACAGTATATTATACAAGGAGAGCTCAGTGTTTCTTTTTTTTTATTGTCTAATGTTGATTTAACAAGACGAGTTGATGTAACAGCTCCTGCATGCAGCTAAAAGCTGGAGACTCACACCCACTCAGGGTTTTACGCCCACACTTGCCCAGTACCGTCATGGCTTTTACTCAGTTGGCAACTGCGCAAGTACCCCTGAAACAATTGATGGGTCAGTGCCTTGCTCAACTGCACTTTGATGGTAGCAGTCAAGGGTAAGAGTGGTATTCACACAGCGTTTTGTAGTCGGTCCAGATCTGGCAAATTTTCAGTGGGAACACGGTTTCTCTAACCTCCAGGCTACTGCTGAAGTCAAGTGTGCACAATCCCAGAAAACCATCAAAGCTTTTTTTGAAAATGTTTCACTTTGTTTAGAGGCAGGATGGCGAGTGATGGCAGATTAGGTCACCCACTGCTGCTGTGGAGTCCTCCTGCAGCACAGATCTGTTTGCTGGCATTGTGTGGTTTCATTTGATCTAATTAGATTTTTTTCTCTTTTACTTCTATTCCTGTCTCATTTTCCCACTGCAACTTTCTTTCAGA
>OOFC01018541.1:118475-146757 GCA_900323345.1 Pseudochromis fuscus
CACATGTCGAAGTGTCCTTGGGCAAGACACTGAACCCTAAGTTGCTCCCAATGGTGGCTAGCACCTTGCATGGCAGCTTGGTAGCCATTGGTGTGTGCGTGTGTGTGTGTGAATGAGTGAATGAGTTGTCTCGTAAAGCACTTTGGGACCTAACTAAGGTCAAAAAAGCGCTATATAAATATACTCCATTTACCATTATTAATGAAATATTCATTGTTAATCTAATTTCATGTTGATTTTGGTTCTACATAGGTTTGGTTCTTCCTCCCTCAGTGTTAGTCCATTATCTTTGTGAGAGGTGGTGTTTTTTCTAGATAAAGAAATCTATTCTGTTGGCCAAGCAGATACGCACTTTATTCAAAGATTGTCCAAAGTCTGTGAAGTCATTCTTTGGCTTCACTATCAACCCTCTGGCTTTAGATGTTGTGTTGATGTTGACAGGGTGCATTTGCCAAACTCCTGAGCAAGAACAGCTGTAAGCAGTTTCAAAGTAATGGGTTTTTGGCCATAGATGTGTAAAGGGGCATATGGTGCAGGTACATTTTCAAATGAATTCCTCTCATATTTATGGACAAACGCCACAGCATGACAATGCCAAATTATGGCTGTCAAATCCCCAAACCAGATTTATATTGTAATTTATGAAGAGCACAGTACAATAAACAAGCTTTTAATTTCCATTCTCTAAAAACAAGACTTCACACTGTCTTTACATATTTTGAATTCATAATTAGCAAGAAACTCAATGGTGTTTCGTTTCCCACTTTTATCTACTTGAATGTACTTCAAAATGTGGCCATCAATAGATTGTTTCATCTGTTATCTTCTTGCAATGTTCAGTAAACAGAAAAACAACTAAATCAAATCACTGTTTTGTGTGAACACCTTTTGTGTTTAGTTTTTCAAAGACGTCAGTGGCCAGATTGTTCAAAGCTTCTCCACAAACAGTTCTTCTGTGGGTTCCACGTTGTCTCGGTCTCTTCTGTTTCTGTAAATGTAATCCCACACTGACTCAGTGATGTTGAGATTAGGGGTCTGTAGGGGCCATGCCATCTGCTGCAGGACCCCTTGTTCTTCTTTTTAATGAAGACAGTTCTTTATGATTCTGGCTGTATGTTTTGGGTTACTGTCAAACTGCAGAATGATTTTGGGACCAATCAGATGCCTCCCTCATGGTAATGCCAGATGGATAAGAATCTGCCTGTACTTCTCAGCAATGAGAAGACCATTAATTATGACCAAATTCCCATCTCACCATTTGCAGAGATGCATCCCCAAACCTGCAAGGAACCTCCAACATGCTTCATTGTTGCCTACAGACACTAATATTTGTAGCACCCTGCAGCCCTGTGGTGAATAAACTGCCTTGTGTTGATGTTGTGTTGCCAAATATCTAAAAAAAAATGTTTAACTCATCAGTCCAAAGCACCTGCTTCCATTTGTCTATGCCCAGTTTGTTGTGTTAGGATTAACTCTTTCTTTTCTTCCAGAAAAGACCTTTTCTAACCAGATTTGTCCAGACAGTAGATGTGTGTACCAGAGGTTTCTTCCTGTTCTTCTATCTTTTGAAGGGAAGTCAACTTGATGTGTTTTTCATCCACTGCACTCTACAGGTTCTTTGTCTACTACTGCATTTCTGCTGCTGTCCACTGGCATCTCTTTGGTGTAGTTGTTTAAACATTCACTGAACTATATGCCTTTAAAATCAATAGCTGGATGGATAATACATCTGAAGAATGGTTCTGTTACTGTGCTACCTTTTTGAAAACTGCAAATATTTAAGTAGAAAATAACATTATTCGCTAAAGGAATGTTTGGCAAACTAAAATATGATAATTGCTATTGACACAGTAATACTAAAACAGAAAATATTACATGAAACACATAAGGCAAGCGTAAAAAATGTGTGCTGTACAACATAAGAAATAATAGTTTTGATTGCTCAGAAAATGTAACTTTAAAATAAACTGCATCAGAGACACTGTTGTTTTAAATTCTAGCGTCAGTGTCATTTATATGAGCAGTCATAGCTGGAAATCCACTGTGACGAGGCATGATCCAAAGATAATATACAGTCTACCTGTGGTTTTTGTTTTTTTAATCAAATACCACACCGGTGTAAACGCCAACACCTTCTTCAGCTGGACAGATCCAACAGCTGTTCATGGATACCTGGGCACACAACTGGCCAGAAATTACAAGCCTGAGGCTATTTTAACATAAAGGCAAAAATAATTGAAATTTTAGAAGACTGCATAAATTCAACTCAGAAAATATATGTCATTTAACAAGATAATATTAACATGAATGCACAATCTTAAAAAAAAAAATAAAAAATCTGTTCTCATCTCCCAACAGTCTCTAGTGAAGAGATCATCTGCAAATGCTGCTCTTGCAAGTATTCATTTATATGTGAAGTACTTCTTCCATACCAGGGAATCAATATTAAGTGCAGAGTAACATATGGGTGAGTGCCAGGTAAAAGAGCTCTTCTTCTCTGTTGCACAATACAGATTCAATTTAACCATAGCTGCTGTAGTGCAGCATGAAAATCAGCAGGAGGCAATTCACTATTAGAAAAATACACAGCAGTGAATTGTCACTATTTGAAAGAGGCATCATGTATATGCACAGGTGTAACCTCGAGCTCCCCAGCCTAATTTTAACAGGTCATATGCAGCTTCATCTGTCCAACCCATCTTAGCCTTGTCTTGTTCCGTTATGTAATATGTCAGCGTGTTACTGTCTGGCCCTGGTAAGCAGCAGGGCAGCTCCCATGGTCATCTATGCAGATCATTACTCCGGTTTAAATTAAAAGTGTATAATGTTTAGCACTAATCCTTGCATCTGTTTTCCAAAAAACAATTTGAGCACTGAAGCCCCGAACAGTCTTCCCACCACATTAACCATCCTCTTTATGCCAACAGGCTGCATTCACTGTACAGTAGAGAACTTAAAATCAACAGGCCATCTGTGGATAGATAGAGGGGAGGGCTGGGACAGGGCGGCAATAATTCTCCATTCCAGATGTGACCCTACGCCAAGCTTGGCAGGATGAGGGCATTGATTCAGGGGGGAGGGACAGAGGGAAGGTTATAGAGGTAGGAGGTTGACTGGGCTTGTATTTAGTGGATAAGGGCAGATTTGTTATGTGCACATGACAGTCAAGAAGAGGGCATGAAAATATACTGCGCCTGGCTTTTGGGGGCAAAGTGGCAACACAATAAGGGCTCAGAGGCAGCCAATCACTGTTTGGAAAAAACAAACTTTGGGGACTGAGGTGGTAAGGCAGATGGGGCAGGAGCCAGGGCCAGCCGAGGACAGCCATATGTGAGAGGCAGCTGATGTGTGAAGTATTATGCCCAGCAGTCGCCCTCTCTACACACTGCTGTGTGTGAGGGCACCTTGGCCCCCTCAGAGCCACGTAGATGAACACTATCCAAACCTCCTCATTTACAGCTTCTCATTAGTTAGAGTGGGGAGGAGGAGGGGGAAGGAGCGCGAGCCTGCCCGTAACCCTGGCACTCCCACAATGAATTAGTATGTTTTATATTGTGTTGTGTTTTAAGGTAATATTTTATTTTAGAGCTTCCTTGACCTCTAGATTTTTATGGACAGAGGCAGAGGTTTTCAGACTGACTTTTTAAATGGCCATCAATCTGCCTTATTGTTATTCATACTGAACACTATTTAGGAACATTCAGTTGTTTGTCCTTCAAAAAATGCCCTTGTGACTTGTCTCTTTTCAGACCTGCGTCTTTCAGGCCAGCTGGGCAAAATTTCATTTTGTTGCTTTCTTTTTTTGCTCTGTATTTAATAGCCTTTAAAAGAACACTTTAGAAAATTGTTTTATCTCTGTTCTGTGCGACCATATGTTTGGCAACCGGGCACTCACCATTTTAAGAAAGCCTTCTTGTGGCAAATATTGTTCATGTCATGATTTGTTAAAGGTTTGTGCTAAAAACAAAACATCTGAGATTTTTAATATTCAGAGCCATTCAGGAGGAAGGAGATCTTAAGAATATTTATGCTGCAACAGATTTTATGGTCGTATGCCTCAAGATTTACAAACTCTTTGTCAGATGCTTGCTGTCAAGGAGATGCATAGTCTGCAAGAGCGATAAAATTTGTAAGCTTTTGGGTTTTGTAACCAGCAGTTTTACATTTAATTATACATTGTATATAAAGATTGAAGTCCTGACTGCTCCACAGGCGTGAAGTGAAAATGTCTCAGAAACATGTGCTGCCTTCTTTCAGTGGTGATGGTCTTTACAACCAAAGTGTCACCATGAGAAACAAGTACTTAGGTTATGTAGGTGGTCAAGAATGTAGTTCACCAATTCTTCAATGATAAAGTCAAAGCAGGCGAGGTTGGTTTGTGGACTCACATTTTGAAGGCAGGATATCAGCATTTGGAAGTGACCATGTTGGTTGTTTGGAGCCAGAAGTGACCATATATCCGTATATATCTAAATCTTCCTCTTCTCTTCAAATTATTCTGAAACATTTTGTTTGCTCGTACACTGTTTGTTATTTTATTTATTTCTGAGTCTAAGGGAATGATGGAGAAGCAATGACCTAGACTTCATATTATTGACACTGAATAACATTTTTTGTGAAACTAATGTCTCTTACCCATTGTCACAAACTGTCATTTATTTTTTTTTATGTTTTGGTGGTTTTGTTTTTATTTTGCCACAGACCCATCTGTGGTTTTGTCTCATGTAAATCCAAAGTATGCTTGCAATTATCTGTTTGTGTGGTCTGAAGAGATATGTTCAGTGTAGTAGAGCCAATCGTGACTGTGGTGCAACTTTACAGCCATAAACTGGGTCTCCTGCGTTGGGACAGGCCTCTCCTCGGACTATATAAACAGATGAACCCTACCGAGCTCATTAATTAAGTTGCAGTAAATTCAATCACTGCATGTCTGCATGTATTGAGAAAAATGTCTGTAGAGGAACCCCTCTATCATGTGCATTACTTTCATTGAGAATGAAAACAGATGAATTAATAGGTCAAGGCTGATGTCAACTCCTACCACACCCACTAATTATGTATTCCTCCTAATTTCACCCAATGTCAAACCCATAGCAAGCACAAGCACGACCTGCGTATGTCTGCCAACACGATTTACCCTCAGCCCTGAGATGTTGGACTCTCAGGACAGGTGCATTTTCAAACAAACCATTCCCTCATTTCACAGCATCTCTTTTTGACCTTGTCAGAGTACAGTTCTGAAATATCTCAGATGCTTTGAAGGATGTACTGCTAGAAAGTACATGCAACCTGCACAGAAATTAAGGGGGAGGATCAGGCTTTTAGAGTATAAAACTAGAAGGTATCTCCCTCTCTGCAAATGGAGGTTCACTTAGCCATGACAAGAGATTTTTGGCGATTTTAGGATATATTCATGCTGATTTTTTGCACATTACACTTTTATCCAAACTATTTCTGCACAGTAATTTCTTTTTTGCACAAAAAAATCTTATCCACACTTCCAAATCTTCCACATTTTTACATCTTTGTATTTTCTTTATATTGATGTTCTCTCGAATCTCAGGGTTCGAATCTCAGCTCGGGCCTTTCTGTGTGGAGTTTGCATGTTCTCCCTGTGCATGCATGGGTTGTCCTCCCACAGTCCAAAGACATGCTTGTTAGGTGAATTGATCAAACTAAAATTGACCATAGGTGTGAGTGGGAGTGTGAGTGGTCGTTTGTCTCTGTGTTAGCCCTCCGATAGGCTGGCAGCCTGTCCAGGGTGTACCCCACCTCCTGCCCGATGACAGCTGGGATAGGCTGCAGCAGACCCCTGCGACCCAAGTGTGGATTAAGTAGGTATAGAAAATGGACGGATGGATGGATGATATTCTCTCTTTCTGGAATAGTAATTGTTTAATTTATTAGTAGTTGTTGTCTGTGTGATGCCATATACATGGAGTTGGATAAGAAAGAACAGTGTTTCACTCCTCTGTACATGTCATGGACGTGACAAATAATAACTTGACTCATGAGACCCACACAAACGTCTTCACGATGTTGTTTATGCATAAATGCAAAATATGGTCGACAAAGGCCAAATATGTCCAATGCATTTATTATGAAGCTTTATTGTTATTTACTATATTATTATAAAGCAACAGAAAACACAGAGCTGCAGCCCTTCCTGCTCGACTCAGCTAATATAAAACATTATGATCTAGTAAACAGTGTGTGTACTTTAATGAAACGGCTACGGTGAACATACTGTTTGTGACTGTCTCAAGAAAAATGCATTGCTCATATTCAAAATGTCACGTCATGTTAATATCAGCTGCAGACAAATCACCAAGAAAAGCAACCTGGACTCCAATACCTTATCGTTCAGGTTTGAGATGAAAAGTGATTCATCAAAGAGCAGAGAAACCGTCAACTGTCCTTGTGTCCCACTGTTGGACCATATCTTTGAAGCAAGCATACATCATTGTATTGTATGCATTCAAGCAAACAAGCCAGAGCTTACAGCCCTGTTCAGTTCAGTTCGACTGAAGAATAATACCTGTCTGTGATGAGGATTTTTGCATCGCTGTTATATTTGCTGAAGTATCACTTATCATCTCCAGCACTTCCACCCAGAAGAAGAAGATTCAGATTCAGCAGTGCCATGGAGGTGGACTGGCACCTCTCAAACCACCAGTCCACATCCCGCTTCCACCTTGTCTAGGCTGGGATGTGAACCACCGACCCAAGTCACAACCCACTGAGCCACTGCCGCCCCACTAGTTGTAGAGTTACCGTTCCTCCTCGCCTGTGCACCATTACACTGGATGTGGCCTTTATGCCGTTCCCTGGTTCAGTTTCCTATCAATCACTACGCTGCTCAGCCATGCAGCTCGTGTGCGACTCACTAGCGACTCTGAATGAAACATCTGATTGCTTCAACTTCATAATTCCACTTTTATCAATCGATTATGTGTCAGGAGTCTAAGACATAAACAGCTCAGTGGGAGGTCACTTCATTGATTAGCTTAAGACTCACGCTGTGTGTCTTTACCACAGTGACAGGCTACTGGCAGGGAAAAAAAATCATGCCTCTGTATCTGTGATTAAATACGTGCTATATGAAAATGGACCTTGTCATAACCATTAAATAACAAGAATTTAAATGTGGCACAATGAAACTGCATCTGCAATGTCTGCAACAAACTGTGCTATTCTCATACATTGTTTCACAGCTTTATGTGTTGCTGAAACTCACCTATTGACACTTACAGACAGTTAGTTATTGCCATGAATAATCTCTGTTACATTAGATGCCAGATGTTGCTTGAAATAAGTATAATTTTCATAAAGTGTCAGGGGGGATGCATGTGTGCATATTAATACCATGACAGTATACTAAACGTTTCAAGAGATACTGTATAGATGCTTGTGACCTTATATAAATACCCAGTCTCCAACTTTCCTCTTTATCTTGCTGGTTACATGCAGTCACATAATTATATTCCTACACTGTGACTCCAGTGACATGCATTATCAGTCGATTTGACTCTTCATTTACTCCTCTTGGTCAATTTTTTAGGTGAACAAACATTATGAAACTGCAGGTGTAGAAGTAACGATTTTAAAAGAACTAATTTAAGCCAAACATGTCTCTCTCTGGGTTTAAAACTCAACACTAAGCCCTGCCAAAGACTGATAAGTACAAAGAGTGCACACACTCGCGCATATTACATAAATTTATACATATTTTGATATAGATTGCAATTCCAGAGTCTTCGCCTCTCAAAGTGTACCCACACATTCTCCTTGTTGCAACAGTATTCCCAGAACTACGCTGCTGATTGCGCCACATAGACAGCTGGGTCTAGATGTACGTGCAGATGCATTTCAAACAGAGCCAATAAATCTATATCAGCTGCTTTCTGGGGCTCTCAAGTGTGTCTTAAAAACATATATGTATCTCCTCTTGTCAGAGCCTTGGGTAATCTGCTTTGGTCCAGTCGAGCGACTGAGCACAACGTGTCTGACATGTTACTGAGAGTGGAGCGCCGTGTGAAGACACCTAATATATGTGCCTCTGTGTGTTTATATATATTTGGGAGAAAAGGAATACATCTGGCTGTAACGTACTCAATAAATGTTGATTTGAAAGAATGATTTTGTATTTGCACAAAATACCTGAGTGGCCTTAAAGGAATAGCAAAAACATCCAAATGCAGTTAGAAGATATATTATGATATAAACCAATGGGAATGCTTGAGAATAAAGAGCTCAAACAAATAAGATGTCTATCTCCAAAAGTCAGAATTCCCTCATTCTGAACACTGAGCCCATATAATGTCAGAGCACTTCAACTAAGCAGAAAAAACGGGGGATTTTTCTGACTGGTTGACATGTTCTGACATCATGTGTTCAGCATGTGGAAGCTACCAGTGGGGAGTTAGACTTCATCATGACAGCCCAGCGGTGGTGTGTTTTCATAGATGATGAAATATGCCTGAATTTCTTCTTATGGCCTCTACAACCTATCAACCTATGCATGTATTTATGTTCCATTTGCTATTCCTTATAATCAGAATTAGCATTCAAGTGCTATGTTAGACATATAAGGGTGTAGATGTAATGTGTTTTTTTGCTAATCCATTTGCTAGTGGACACAGACATTTTAAAAACACCCTTGATAATTAAACTGGGTTGTGCAGTGTAAGTAGTTCCTTGATTTGCAACTGCTGGGGAACCAAAGTAAAATAATGTGGAATGAACCACAGCCACAATTTAATTACTTTTTGTTTACTACATAACCACTTCTAGATTCTAGTAATCATTTATGTTTGACATCATTTCTGACATTATTTTATCTTTTATTGCCCAAAACAGAACCCAGAGTAACCCCAGATATTCAGCATGTGTCCTGACAACCACAGTGGACAGAGGACGGCTGTATTATTTGCCCTTGCTTCCTCCTGTTGTTCCACTTCACTAAAAGGTTCTGCACAGCTCATGAACGTTTCCAGTTTGATCACAGCCCATTTCTCATCTCCTGTCATTCAAGCTCAGCTCCTAAATGATTAAGCTCAGATCATTCACACCTGCAAATAATCATGGCCAACATCATTAACCTGGTTGACCCCCTGTTCCCTGTCCAGCTCATTTTTCTCCACCGCTGAGCCTGTTCTTCTGCCATTCATCACTCCACCCTGACATGATCTCCAAACACCATGAGAGGAGAACAGCATGTCTTATTGATCTCCCGTCAATGCCTGGAATTGACCGAGAGGAAAGTGATATAATGCTCACATTTTGGTATTAAGTGTAAGAGGGAGAGGGGAGATGGTCCTCTGTTACTAAATATATGTTGACCTGTACCAAGAGAAACTATTTAGATCCTTTTGGTTGCTTTATAAACACTGTATGTCCCATTTGTATAGCTGATCGTTTATTACACTTATTTAACCCTCTAATACAAAACCACCAAATACTGGAAAATATATAAAATTGTGCAAACGGGGAGTTAGTGTGGTCTAAGATAAATTTAGCTCGAAAGGGAAACTCATCTTCCCCTGACAGAAGTTTGCTGGTGTGTATCTTTCTGCCTTGTTTGTTTAGTTTTCATGTTTAAAACATAACTTTAAAAGTTAATCAAAGCTTCTTTTTTTTTTTGCACAGTTTCATTTGAAATCATCCATTTCACAATAATCATCGCATTTATTATTTTTCTTATAGACGCACAATTCTGTACCTAACGCATCCTACAGTTTTAAGAAAACCCCAACAAAGTTATATCAAAAAGTGCGGCTCAGGCAGGAATGGTGTGGTGTGACTTTTCTAAGTGATTTCTCACACGGTGTTTATGGAAATTCAAACAAACTACAGTCCCCCCCCATTCATTTTCTATGAAGACAGGCAAAAAAGCAATCAAATCATGCCCTTTTTGGAGCCCCATGGCTCCAGCATACTTTGAAGTAGAAACGCCATTTGAACTTTAAATGGGTCCCGAAGACTTGAACTTATTTAGACTGAGTCAGTGTTTTGCAGTTGAGATGCAATCGTAGTTTACGTTACACAAAATCATATGCACACACACACACACACACACAGGCAAACAGCTGCATTGTCACAGCTGTCACACAAAAATCATCTAGTTTAAGATCATATTTAAAGGACAACACTCGTGTCTTATACATTGCCTGATTGACACACGATGTTGTAATGATACTGTGCTGACCATGCAGCCTCTCATGCAGACTTCTGGTGGGGCTCGGGGAGATTGGGCTCACCTGGTCTGTCCTACTTTCTTTTCCTGCTTCCACCACATTTGGTCACTTTGTGTGTAGTTTGTCTTTATAATAATTTCCCTTTCAGGTACATCTACTTTGTTCTTTGCCATGTGACAACACACTAACAGCACACTAGTACTGTTTTGTGTCTAAAATATGAAAATATAGTTGAAATATATCACTGTCTAATATTATTGAGTCCACTCTATAATACACAGTTGCTCTTCTCCTTGAAACATAAACTTCAAATAGGACTTCCTACTCACCTCAATGCTCCGTGGCATCGTTTTAATTCCCCATTACTGCACTCAAACATTTCTGCACAAAGACACAACTTCATTCGATACATTTGTTCTGGAGAAACACAGGAAAAAAATCTTCCAAGGTGAATTTAAATAAATGTCTCCACGAAGGACGGAGCTCTGTGGAACAGTGCTTCAAGAGGTACAATACACCCTTCAAAACTTTTAACCACCTTTAAAGAAAGTAATTTCCCGACAGTTCGCCTGCCTTGCAAACCGAGTATTGTGCAAATGCAGGTGTTAATTGTGACGACAGAAGTACGCCTGAGGTGGAAAAATAGCACTGCCTTTGTTTCCTTTCTTAAATTACGTTGGAAATCTGTCACCCTTTGTCACAATTTACACTGTGTTTTCAGTTTCGCCTTTACTCACGAGGCATTGTCTCAAGTCTCCAGGCAGAACCTGCGTGGGAGCGACTGTTTCAAACCGGGGACTGAAGATCCTGTCATCAAGACATCAGACTGGATCGTGAGTGCTGCTTCCAGACATCAGTATCCCGAGCTCAATCAAAATGAGTTTGGTGGCAGAGTCATTTGAGTAGCACTATTATATCAATTAGCACTTGCTCATTGAAGCCATCTGGGCAGTGTAATCACTGCACCCTCCTCTGAATTCAGTATGAGAATATGTGCTGCCATAGCACAGCAGAATTTCTTTTAGTTACAGGTGCTGCACAATCTTCAATGATGTGGGGATGACATTCACTGTGTATATCTTGTTTACATGTCTTTGATGCACAACACAGAAGCGCCGTATCAAAAACCCTGTCACAAAATCAGGATTGTATGCAATTACAGGAATACGAGAGAGCATATTTTCTCCCTTGGAAAGGTTATATTTGTGGTATCAGTTTTTGTCAGGGTTTCTTAGAGAGGTGATGGATGCAGGCGGCTCTTGCTCTGCCTATCAATCAGGATCTCTGTGTTTCTTGGTCGCTTTACATTTTGACTTTCTTTGAGCCCACCACCTTCTGGGTCTTTCAAATGCCAGATGTCTGCCAGATGAAAGTACTGATAGTCACACACAAATATTCATGCAACATAAAATTAATGGGTGCTGTCTCCAAGTGTGATGTGCAAGTACATGAATCTATGCTTAAAATAAGAAAATATGCTGTCATAGTATATGCAAAAATAACCAAAAAACATAAATTCAAATGCAAAAAAAGTAACCTGTAACTACCCTCCAGTAGAAGATAATTGTGTACATGGTGTAAAACTGAAAAAAGGTAAGAGAGACTACTTTTTAAAATATATTTTCTATACTCTTTTTTTCCCCCCTTACACACAAGAAGAGACAGGTCACTGTAGAAATGGGCAAAGCTTCCAGGTTTAAAAAATGAGGCCAATGCAGAAGCCCAAAACAGATGTGATACCCTCAACGGCCACTAGGTGCTGGCTCCAAAACACTCTGGCTCCAACTGACTTCAATGCAAAAATGATCATTTTCAATCTTGATATACTCAGTCAATACATTTTTCCACGAATCTTTCTGATGTTTTTAATTCAATTCAGTCTTTTCAGGAATGCGGTTTTTATGTTGACATAAAAAAACCCTTAATTGGAGAATATTCAAATAAATTCTAACTTGATTAGGAAAAAAATATATTATTTTGACCTTAATAGTGTGTTTCCATTTTTGAACATATTTCCTCTTGGGTGTGTTACAGAGCAACAGGATGCTAAACTAAAGTGGAAATTCAGACAGGACACTTTCTACAGACTACTTATAAATATATCCACTAGCTTGTAACAGCACGCCTCTAAATTAAATTTGAATTCATGACCAACTTTTTCTAGTTTTATCCAAGCCTCTTTTGTTTCCTAAACCTAACCACCGGTGGTAGTGGTTAGAAAATCTCAGACAAGACTAAGGGAGAGTGTAGGGGGTGGTGAGGCTGAAGGGGGATGAGAAACAGGGGAGCAGGCAGGTGCAGGGAGTCAGGGGATTAGGACTAATGGGAACATTAAAGGAGGAAAAACAAGTAGAAAATGTCAGGAAGTGGAGCAGAACAGTCCTCAGCCAAGACAATAATTTTCAATATGTTTCTACTGTTTGTCAAATGTATTTATTTATGATGGTCAAAGATGTTAAAGTCCTCTTGTACTATGATGCAATCAAAGTGTGATGTGGAAACTTTAAGCCTGCAGTGCATTGAGGACATTTCAGTGAAGCAGAAGACATCTTGTGACAAGTTGGAAATGAATCAGTGCCTCATAGAAGTGTCGTCACACACCAACATGTTGTCTGTTACTAACTCTGAAAACCAAAAAGAAAAAAAAAAAATCTCAAGAAGAAGAAGAAGAATGGCCACGCACTGAATAAAAAACAATCATTGATTTAGCCCAGTTGCAAAGTTGAGTCTTTGTCTTGAAAATTTGATTCTGAAAAAAAGCACAGTTCAGGTTGTTTTCTTTGTTAAAATAATTTAAAAGTGTGTTACTGGTAGGATTTGAAGAAATAAGTTGAGAAGATTATATTTAAGAGAGAATAAACTAGCGTGCACCGAGTTCTACACACTAAAAACCAAGGTGTTCAAATGACTAGAAGAAGAATAAAAGCTAAGTCATCAGTTTCAGTTGAACCAGTTTCTTTGTCATTTATCCGGCTAAATGAAACTTTGCTGGCCTTGAGGTCAAAGTCTTTCATCTCTACATGGTTCCCACATGGATTACTATCGGTCTCTATGGAAACTGTTACAATTACTTTGAGTTTTATTGCTAACCTCCACCACATTATGTTGGCCTGCATCTGTGCACAGTGTTTCCCCTGGTACACTTAAAATAATTACATCAATTTTTGTGGTTGAAATGTCATTATCCAAACCGGTAGATGTAACCTACCCCACCTAATTAAAGCAAAATAAGTTATTGAGGTTCCTTTATGCTTAAGGGCCTTCAAATTAATTAATTCTAATATATACATAAATACCATCCCTAAAGTTGTTCACAATTTTGCTGCACACAAAATTAATCAGTATGTCACCCAGAACAGGGTGTACGAAGATGTTCAGTAAAATGAATCAAGGGAACAAAGTGTCAAAAAGATTTTCTATGTGAGGCCTTCACTTTGAGAAACATTTCCACCTAATACTGTGTAATTTTGCTACACTAATGTAGTTGTACAACAGAAGCAGTCACTAGCAGAGTTATCTCTGGAATCTCTGTTACATTACAGAGGTGGCAAAAGTACTCACACTGTGTACTCAAGTAGAAGATATTTGTGTAAAAGTAAAAGTACTGATTCAACTCCTTTACTCCTTTAAAATACATGCTTTGAAATGTATTCAAGTACAAAAGTAAAGAGTAAAAATGATTTCTTTGAATGTCAATTATACACAACACTTATTTTGATAACTTGGCAAAATGGGGAAAAAAATAATAATATAATTTAATCTGATTAATCACAGTTTTAGGCTGTGATTAATCACAATTAATTGCATTTTAATCATAGCAATTATTCATGCAAATTACCTGTTACTTGACTTAAAAGTTCTTGAACTGCTTTATCAATTTTACTTCTGTAAAACTGATTATTACTAGATAACATTAGCTTTTATATTACTTTGAATATTTGCTTTAATCCAACCATTGATGTGCACTATATTATTGTTGCGTACCTACAATTTCTTTTTGTGATATTGCATTTGAACACACCATGGTGACTTTTGTTTACCATCATCTAATTGTCATTTTTCTGAGGCAACCTCGAACACGTCATAATAACCTTCTGTCACCTTGTTTAGTTCGCTAAATAACATGTGGATTTCAACATGGGATCACTGTTTTTAACTAAAGGGCCTGCCACAATGTTTGAGTGCACTTCAGGTGTCTGCTTTGAGCAGATGAGCTCAAAGCAGAACCCTTTCTTCATATCCATGTCTGGATATGAAGAAAGGGTGAGGACTCCTCCTTGTATATTTGTTATGCAAGGAGCTGAACAAATAAAACTAATTCACAAGGCTCCTCTTAGGCCTTCACTTGTACTCATGCTGATTCCAGTTCAAAAAGAGAGAAATAACCACTCCCCTAAATCTTCCTCTTCTTGAAGTCTAATATCTAGTTAATGATGAAATGATTTTCAGATAAACCACCAGATCACTAAGAAGAGTTGACTTTAGCTGATGACATCAGAATGGCTTGTGGAGAAATATTATTGCCTGAGTAATTCATGATTAAAAACGACCATTTTTGAATTGAAGTCAGTTGGAGCCAGAGATTTTTGGAGCCAGCCTCTAGTTTATTTCTCTGCGCAGTCTATGATCTTTACACATGGAGCTGGTAAATATCAGGCTTTGTATATCTGATATCTCTGTAAGCCTAAATTTAGCTTTAAAAGCTGTGTTTAGTTGAAGACACTCTGGACTGTTCAGCCACTTGAGTGACTCCATGAACAGCAATGACTGGCAGTATGGATCCTCACGAAACCACAATCATAACTGAAGGTCAAGCATACTTGGTAAAAGGCAGTAAAGTAATGACTGAAGCTTTACATCTTGTATTGTGAAAGTATAAAGTGCAATCCATCTTTTGTTTTGCTCATTGTAACTGCGTGCTCTAAATGATTTACGAAATTCGATTCCCCAAGAGAGAATAGTTCTGATGGCTATTTTCTTTTTCTAATGGCGTGGGTGTTAATAATAGTGTTCTCTACTTTACAGTATGATGATTACTCTCATTGGTGGTGTGATATTATTGTGATCATGCTTTGCTTTGCATGTCTCAGAAGTCTGAGGGTCGAGTTATTCCATCCTAGAGAGACTGAGTTCAGCCTTCAGTGTGTGAAAGGTTGCTGTTATTTATTGAAACTGAAATTGAAAATGCAGTTTTACTACTTAGACTTGAAAATTATAGACTCAAACACGAAAAAATCTATTTGAAAAATCAATCAATTGTTCTCTTTTTGAACTGGAATCAGCACAATTGAAGAGGAGAAAGCGTGAGCTAAGAAGAGGCTTGTGCATTTGTTTTATTTGTTCAGCTCCTTGCATAATTTGTCTGTTATCCCGGGAGCCGCTCAGGTCGGTGACACGTTGGCAGAGGTCATTGTTTGCTGCCACTGGAGTGTCCAGGGGTGATGGAAGTAAACATGGGGCGTATAAACAGGCCTACATGGTTCACAAATAGTTCATGTGGGCTAAAGGTCAGTGATCCCTGCTATTCTACAAACACTGCTCGTGTCTACATAGTGTGCTACAGGGAAGTGGAATTGATACTGTTACATGTAGTACTTTAATGCTTTCTAGACCTGTGGTGCCCGATTGGTGAAGTCTTAATTCGTTGGTATTTGCTATATTGCTTCTACCTCCTATCAAATTGAAAAATAATAACCATATTTATAGGATAACGACAATGAATAATAAATAAATAGATTAAATTACTCAGATGATGACATGGCAGAGGGACGTCCTGTATAAAGGCTTTAGATAAGACTGGACCCCCCTTGGAGTCAAGACGCTGATGGTGGCAGACCATTGAGGAGAATGGTCCACCAGAATGAGGTGGAGATGAGGAGGAGGAGGGTTACGATCGACTCGGTCTCAGAGCCAGAAGAGCAGTGCTGGTTGGTTCGGAGAATGGCGGCCAGAAGATTATTGGACCAGTGAAGTGACGTGGAAATGATGAATGGGGTGAGTCTGACAGCGTGGGAAATGATGTAGAGATAACGGAGACCAATAGCACAGTATTCAGTAAACCTGCAGATGAAAGGGCGCAGACCTTCCTTATTGAACTGAAAGCATCATTAAAGTCTCTGATGTAAAATTTAATACAAGAAATTATCTGTGTGATTGGAGTGTTTTTCTGATTAGTGATTTTTTAAAATACATGTTTCTGTAAAAGTATTAATATTCCTCTAAATCTTTAGCTCTTTCAGGGTTGTAGTTGCCAATCAATTCAAAGGGATGAAGATACACAATCTGTATCCATATTAAAACAACGGGAAAATATGCAGGAATTTCAATGCATTGGTTTTTATAACCTACGCCCACCAGTGACACACATTACATTAGTTATCTTCATACAATTCATTCCTTGGACTTTTTTTTCCCTGAAAGTTGGATTTTCTAAAAGTTTGATGAACGCTTTCTCACCCCTTCCCCTAATCAATTCTTATCCTTGAATTCGGAGATTAAAATAAGTCAAATGGAAACATTTAGCTGGTGATGCGCCATGATGTTAGGTAGCATTTGCACCAACAAGTTATGCAAATTGCTGCGTGAAGATCAACTCTTCTGGCACAATACTGTCAGCACATTCAGACAAAATTAATCTTCTCCCAACAGTGGCCAAGGACAGCTGAACAATTTCTCAGCATGATTAATCATGCTGATTCACTGGTGGGTTTCATGTTGAGTCTGTTTGTCTGCTTTTTATTTATTTATTATCTATTCATTTGGATAAAATAGTCTAAACACATTCCCTGTGGTTACAATTTTTTTCAGCTTAATGTTAAGATGCGAGTACGTCTATGTCCACTTTTTTTTTTTACTATAGCAGACTTGTATACTTACATTTAGCGATTTAATAAGATGTCCATCTCTGTGTCTGTGTACTAACTCCAATTAGGATGTAGAGACAGCCCGTTTAAATCTATTACTGAAACTAGTAATATTGAGTGCACAGGGGTCAGGCCAAAATGATAATTGGATGATAAAATTGATTCTCACTTCTGTTTTATTTGCTTCAGGCCTAGCTTGTCCTATTTCTATTTCTTTTTCTATCCATCCAATTTCCCTCCATCTGTAGTAGAAGCTGGCCACCATCAGAGTGTGGAGGAGGTTATTCAGCAATGGTGCACCCACTCAGACGTGAGGGAATAAGCGGGGCGGAACATGAGCTATTTTGGTTGAGCTCCTCAGTATCTAGGTCTAAGTGATTAAAGGAGTGGCTTGCACCCATATTCTTCTCAATGGAGGTGTTTTTAAATTGTTAATTGACTTTCTCTCACTGCCCTTTACCAAACTGGGAGAAAACTATTTTTCACTCCAAATAAGGGTGTTTTCTTTTTGTTTTTTTCCCCTATTTTCTGTCTGTCTGCAACACTGAGAAATTATTTTATACTCCATGGTATTCCTTTTCCTTTTTTCAGCAGGTAACCAATGCATAGTGCAAATGCCACATTGACTCTCATGGGCCTCTACATCTAACCCAAATCCTTCTTTTAACTTGAAAAATTGCTCACTACGCTAACCACAAGGGACTGAGAAGAGAAATGCCTGGTCTGCCCACCACTGCTGTATTAGGTTACTTATTGACTCTAACATCTCTCTTCATTCTGCCTTACTTCATTTTCCTTGTCTCACTCCCTTAGCCCCTCCTCCTCCGTCCTTTCCATTTCAACTACTTTGCAGCCCCCGAGACCCAGGCGGCGTACGCGCCGGTCAGATCCAGCTCGGCGCCCTTTTGTTTTTCACAGTCAACACGGTGAAGAGGTTTGTTATGGAGGCCCAGTTAAAGCAGTGAGCACTGGGGCAAAGCCTGGTGGGGCCGCACTGAATGGATGAGCTGTCAGGCAGCCAGTTCTGTGATGAGAGACCCAGACTCTGTGTAGGCTCAGATGGGGAAGATATTGGTTCCTGTCAACCCCAAAGCAAAAGAGGATCCCATGTCAGAAGTGCCCTGAAGACATATGTGAAAGTAGGAGGGGCAAGAGCCTGGAGAAATGAGCGGCTGTCTGGGGATTGTGGACTTCATCTTCATCTATCAAGTCCATCTGTGGAAGACACAGTTTTAAAAATGCACAGAGATGTACCCGTATACACATATCACTGCTTTCTAATTAGAAGAGTATTGGAAATGCATCTCTGCTCATGCAACTGAAGGATTTCATTTCCAATGCAACATTCTTGATCCTTCAGTGTCTATATTCGTTTTAACTCTGTCCATATTACATTTCTGTCTCAGGATTGTTTGTTCCAAGATGTACCACTGGGAGCACAGGAAGTGACAAGAGACTCGTGGGGAAGAAAGAGAAAGTAGGAGGGGAGGATAGGAGAGGAGGATGTAGAGGGAATAAGGAGACAAACAGGGTTCCCAAGAGAGTATGAACAGATGAGACAACGATGGTGTCTGATAGCGGGATGTGGAGTGACAACACAGAGAAGCATTAGTAGAAAGAGAGAAATAGGAAAGAGGACAGAAGTTGAGAATAAAGGGAGAAACTGACAGTACCGCCTGAAGAGACTGTATTTTCTGTCCTTTTCTCACAGTAAAATTCTCAGTTTTGTCGGTGCACATGTGGCAAATATAATGTATGGATTTATCATGTTCTGCTGCTTTTAGCTACATAATGACTATAATGCAGTTTCAAATATTTTTCTGATTTGAAACATATTCCATCATCATAAAAATATCTCCTTAAGAATAAGCAATTTTTTTTCTTATCCTTTCCTTTTTTTTTTAAATGATACAGTTTATTGAATTGAAGCTGGGAATAGATTGGGTTGGGTTGCAAAAATTGGGGAAATATGACTTTAGAATTCAACAGTTTAATCATTACAAAAAAAATCCACGTAGCATTTAATATATTTAAGATTTGTCCAGACAGAACCTGCTGCAAGGTCTGAGCATTGCATTACTGGTCACATTGAATTTCAATACAGAAAGTGAGACTGGTAACTCACTGGAATATATGCAGGACCACGGATGATCAGAAAGCTGTGAGACATCTGAGAATAAGACTCTTTTGCATCTGCATTTGGAGTTAATACAAAGTGCACTCTGATAAATCAAATCAAAGTTTCAAATAAAGAAATGTGTGGATCACAGTTTGAGGGCATTAGTGACAATGAAAAGCTATGAACACAGAGTATACTAGTAGAGACTGATATATTTCCAACAAATATTAATAAGCAAGTCAGACTATAAATGCTCATGTGGTTCGTTTTAAATAATTAAAAATAAATAAAGAATACATTTTTTTGTGTCTGAACAGAGATTATTGTGTAAAAAAAACACTTAATTCACCTGCTCTTGTAAATGCTATTATAAGGACTTCCTCAGTAGCAGTTTGGTCATACAAACAGTAAGAGCAGATGCAGTGTAGTCACAAAAGAAGTGCAAAAAGAGTACACATGAGTTCAGCGATAGGATAGAAAAAAGAAGCACAAAAGTACTAGACACATTGAGAAACTACACCATGGTTGAAGACAGGCGGGAGAGAAAAGTAGAACTGGCAGAGTTGAGAGGAGCGAGAGCAGGAAAACATCAGTGGAGAACTCATCACAATGCAGTGCAGCAGAGCAGCTCCCGGCCTGCACCACAGGAATCCCATCTTCAGGGCTCAGAGCAGGTAATAGGAATGCTCCAGCCATTAATGCTGGGAGAAGAAGAACAGGAAAAACCCTGTGTTCTCTGTCGAAGCCTTAGCCTTTCTATTGCCCACCTCTGATTCAGCGGCAGTCCACACCGGCACACCTAAAAGAAATGGATTAAAAGCAATGCATGGCTTGTATGGGAACCAGCTTACATACAGTGCTCTAGAAAACTGAACACATGAAAATACAACAGTGAAAAGAAAAGGCACTATTGTTTTGTTTCCCTTTGTTTTTTTCACCACAATTACAAGGCCAGACTACAAGGCACTCTGTTTACTCAGTGCTCTGCATATCCATTTGGTTTTAGTGCTAATAGATTAAGCTGGAACTGCAAACAGAGAGGCATATTTTGCATTAACTCTAGTTATGGTCTAAGTACATGCAGGTTGACATTGTTGCAAAGTTTAAAGAAAAGCAACACAGAATCTCATTATGGTGTGTGCTTCTGCAAAGTCTTTTCCTCAAAGGCATTACCACCAAACAATTTCATAAAGCTAAATTTCCAGATCACTTACACTCAGGAAGCCTTGGCAAAATAACCCAGTTTCAGTTCTATGTAACAGCTCTGTGAGGGAACTAAGCAATTTACAAGCGTTTCTTTTTCAGAGGCTCGCTGGCGGGTGGGCTGTGGCAGGTGTGTGTGCATTTCATGATGAAAAATATATTTTAGCAGATTTGCTAGTTATCTTAATCTACTGCCAAATTGTAATGTAAGTGATGAGGAGATAAGGAAAGCTGGTAGTCTGCCGGAAAATATTCACTACAGCATAAAACTGTCACAGGGACAATTTAGTTTCCCCCTCAATAGAAGGTGTGCTGCTTGCAACAGTGGGTACACAGCCACAAAACACTAGCTGATGTGAATGATTGAATCCACCAAAATAATAATAATAATAATAATAATAATAATAATAATAATCAAATTCAATTACACTGTTCAAATGACTTTTCTTTCCATTTTTGACCGAATGCGAATTGTGTCAACAGTCAAATCAGTTTTAAACTTTTTTTATTTGATGAAGAAAAAAAAAAACATCTATCATCATGCTCTTCCACTCTTTCTATTATTCTGTTTCTATTTCTATTTTCTTTCTTTTTTTTTACACTACCTCACCTTTCCACCAACATTCAATTGAGAACCCCGTGTGAGTTTGGATGTTTCAAACAAATAATCCATGATAAAGATATTGTTGATGCTCATTGATATAATCAGATCATTTTGATGAAAATATAAAAAGTATTGTGTGTTAAGTATTAAAGGACAGGGACTTTTATTATATAGAAATGGATGAAGCAACTGGGGCTCGAAAATGAGGCAGAGCAAAAAGTGCAATTGCACCGATGGCCACTAGATGCTGGCTCCAAAAAACTCTGGATCCAGTTGACTTCACTTCAAAAATGGTTGTTTTCAATCATGAAATACTCAGTCTATACACTTTTCCCTGAAGTCATTAGCTAAAGACCATACTTCTGATAATTGATTTGGTGGTCCAGATGAAAATCATGTCATCATTAAGCAGATATCAGGCTTCAAAAAGAGGAAGATTTAGGGATTTGGCCAGACCCGCCTCCTACCTCCCTCCCTTCATATCCAAATATGGTGACTTCTGGCTCCTAACAACCACCATAGTGATGTTCAAATACTAAACTCCTGGCTTCAAAATGTGAGTCCACAATCCAACAGGTGTTAGCTTTGTTCAGTCTATGTATAATCTATGGATTTGATACCCAAACTGAGCACATCCTCTGGGTGTGGAAGATAGCAACATTTGAAAACACAGTTTCTTTAAGATAATTGAAAATTAATGATCAATAAGTACACAGACAAGAAATGGACTGCATGTGGGAATGTTGAATATAGTGGCTAAAATTGTTTTAACAATATTCTCTCTGATAAAAGTAAATCATTTTCTGATGGAAGGTGCCGTAATGTTTTTTGAAGGTTAGATTTTGACTTACTTGTAAAGAAAATAAGCCAGCTGTTGGTTCACAAGGCAGGGCGTCTTTCTCCATTGATATCAGTGCTGCTTGTCTCTCTTCCTGCGAACATAATCAGCAGCATAATCAGCTCAATCTGTTTCATGGTCCTGTGCTACCGGTAGAGATGAAGCCACGCTTGCCAGCTTCTCTAGATGGCACTCACTGTTACATAGTGTCCAGATCAATTGGTATTCACCCAGCATCTCTCATTGCACTCCTGCATTTGTCAAACCCTGGCATGGATTCAGCTTCTCCCATGCCCCCCAGTCATTTGGTCATCTGGCTTTACTCACAATCTTACTGTTCTTCATTTCTGCTTCGTTCTTGAAATTTAACCCAATTAACAAGCTAATGGTTCCTTCTATCTCCAAAGCACTTCTGTGCTGTTGTTGTGGTTAACTTTAACTAAATATGTGCATCCCTGATCCCGTCACCATCTGTTTGTCTCCTCTCTCCGCTTTGCCTTTTTCCACTCACAGGCACCAATATGCAGCTAACACGTCGCTGCCAATAAACAACGATCATAACACAGCTAAACAAGATTTCACAGAGACAATACTTGTTTGGCCACAGCACTAGCTAAAAAATCAACAGCAACCACCAGTTTTTTTTCTGTCAAGCAAATGCTGCATTCTGCCGCACTGAACAAAACAGCTTTTGGGTCATGGAAAGATATTCATCTGGAGCTTCCAAAGATTAGGAAGCCAACTGCTTTGCTATGTCTTATGGTAATGAAGGGTTGTTTTTAATAAGCTGCCTCTCTCACAGGAATGTGGGACTAATATCTCAGCCTAAGTAGGCAGGTCGCCAAGGTCAAATCCAGATGAAATTGCTCCTCACTTTTAATTCTGAAATCTTCAGTATCTGTTGAAACATGAAAGGAAAAAAATTAAATATTAAGATCTATTCTGTGGAATTACAGTGCCATGGTAATGACTACATTATGAAACACAATTTTAGCTCAAATTAAACTTGTGCTAGGTTTATATATTTACTTTTAAACCTATGTAATAGGTAATATTTACTATGTTAAAATAATGAATAAACATAAGACTGTGCAAACATCAAAGTCCCAGAGGTACCATTATCACAGACTGTAGGTTAAATGTTACATGAATAATAGCACTATCAGATCAGATGAAGGATCAGTCTCCTCTACCGAAGAAATAAGAGCTCATCAAATACCACTTTAATTAACACATGGGACTTATCAAATATGTCTTTGAAACTATTAAAACATTATTTGCATGTTTTAATAGATGAAAGTGCACTAAATTAAAGGTTATTCTTAAAATGTTCATATCATATTTCGATGAGAAGCTCTATTTGACCCAGGCTTAACCATCCGACTGATAGCAGGTACAAAAATAACTCGATAGTTTGAAGTGCACGCAGGCTCACCAGTGGGGCTGTTTCAAACTTCAAGGGCTGCTTCTGAGCTCTCACAGCACTCACATTTTGAGTGTTGTTCTCAGCATTGAAGGGGGAGGTCACATCTGCCCCACAGTTTCCCTCCTCACCCTTCAGAGGTCCATCCCCTCCATTTCAGAAATTAAGCAAGTATGCAAGAGGGACCCCAGATCGATGAACGCTCATCAGCCTCGCCATCTGGCCCCTGTTTGTTTTCTTAGCAAATGAAGCTGATTATTGAGCAGGGTGGCTAATGGCATTGAAATCTACCGGGTTGCTCCTGGTTTACTTGGCCATCGGAATTTTTGCAGAGAAATTTGTATAATAACAGGTATTGAAATAGCCTCAGATGCAACCCATTTGGTACGCAAGCATACTAACATAATAGCTGATAATGTGCGCAGGTGTTTTCAATCAGCTTTTAACGGCGTTGACATCACTGGTTCGGGTGTGGCCAGAAGGGGAACATGCTTGAATATATCAGCCGACAGAGAGCGGTGCAGCTGCTGAGCCAGAGTTACCATCTCTTCATACAGGGAGCTGGACACTGACATACATGGATCCTACACTGTGGAAAGGTTGCTGTAGATTTAGTACATTGTGAACAAAAATTAATCAGTTAGATTCATAAACACACTCATAGTACATGCATGTGCTGGACTTATAAATAGTTAAGTTAGGGGGATAAGTCCAAAATCATCCTCACGTAAACACACAATTCAAACCACACTGATTTTTGTTTGCTTCTACACTGTACGCATAATCAGATCTTTGTTAACATATGAATTTTTAGAACGATTTATATTGTCTTTGAAAGTGATCTTTTCAGCCTTGCCTTACCTTGCATCAATACCAAAAGCAAAACAGTGGTGAGCCTCAGTTTGTATTTTTTCCACACAGCTGTATTGATAGCATTAGCAAACATAATTAGTGCAGTAAAATCACACTGGACATACACAAGATTTTATTTTCTGCAGTAGGATTTAACTTAGCACATGGTACTGCTCATCGCTGTGTTACGTGTAGTGTAAGAACATATTTTGGGCTGAAAAACAGAAACTTTAACCACAAAAACACACAGCTGCAGCTATGTACTGACAATCCCCCACAGACACCGCTCTCATACGAGCTCTGCTTTCTCAGGTAAAACACGGGTACCCACACAGTAACTCTTTCAGTGTGTGGTTCTATTGTCTTTCCAGCACAGCATGGATGACAACATACAGTTGGTAGTCAGACTAACTAGCTCAAAGCTTCTATCAGACTTTCCTTTTCTATGAGGTGTAGTTAGTGTTGCCAACTTTTTTTCAAAGGAAGACTGTCAGATTCAGAAGTTACTCTAGATGGCCACATGCTAACTTGTATTTTAGTGACTACTGTATTCCAAATACAGTTATATGTGAGTCCAAATAACTGTATTCAGACTTTTTTTTATGTGGTCATCATCTACGTTTACACCTAATTTCTAAAAAAAATAAAAATTATGAATGCTGTACCATAGATCAGTGGTCTCCAACCACCGACCTGGGGCCCAGTATCGGTCCATGAGGCATTTGTTACCAGGTCGCACAGAAAGAAAAAATAATTTATATAAATTCTGTTGTATTGATGATCTAAAAGTCTAAAGACGTTTTATTTGGAAAAACAGCCAGATTCTCTCCGACTTAACTTTTGCCTTTGCCTCTTGACACATGCAACCTAGTGAAAATGAGTAAAAAACAAGCAGCTATGGAGAGCTTCTTTACAAAGAGGAAAAGGCCAACTTAACATTCCTTTTCATGCAAGTCGTGTGATTTTATTTTTGCTGTATTTATCTGCCACACCTTGAAGGCCGGTCCGTGAAAATAATTCCTACATTAAACCAGTAAATGGTGTAAAAAAGGTTGGGGACCCCTGCCATAGAGAGTTAACATACCATAGATTGTAGATAGATTGGACAAAGCTAACCTCTCATTACTCGTTGGTTTGGCGTTCACATTTTGTGAAGCCAAGAGTTTGGTATTTGAATGTTGCCATGTTGAGTGACCATATATGGATATCAAGTGAGGAATGAGAAGGTGGGTCTGACCCTTGAACCCGAGGATGCTGTCCAATATGTGTGAGACTCGAGTTCAGGTCTAGTCTCATTGGAGATGTGGTTTGTCACTCAAAATAACAACACTCCTAAGTCTTCCTCTTTTCGAAGTCTAATATCTACTTAATGAAAAATATGATTTTTGGATGGACCACCAGGTCACTGATAAGAAGAGCTGACATTTAGAGAATGTACTGACTGAATATTTTATGATAGAAAATGGTCATTTGAGAAGAGACCTGGTTGCTTCATCCATTTCTATATGCAGTCTATGGTTTACTCTGAAAATAAATAAAAAGCTATATTCAGTTTAATTGTTGCTAATTTAGAACAAAAACAAAGAAGCATACCTCAAGACAAAGCAATGGGGAGCAGTGATTTTCATTTAGGCTCAGCTCAGTTATGCTTGTGTTTGGCTGTTGATTGGTTGACTGAGCATGCTGCTGCCCTACCCCCACCAAAGGAGTTTTCCTCAAGGAAAAGTCTGTCTAGTCTAGATTTTTTTGCAGTTGCAAAATATGTAGAAAGAAAATCACTGAGTTGGCACCGCTCATTTTCCCCATGTCCCCTAACCCTGAAGCCACACCTGTTGCATTCATTCCCTTATTGGATTTTAAAAAAAAAATAAAATTCTGGGAAAGAGCTTTCGAGCTGAATGTAAGGGTGCAGATACCCTTTAAATTTCACACCCAAAATTCAGTTATTCTCAGGCTTTAACCAGTAACATGCCTTTGGGACACTAGAGGGATTCAGAACTAAAAATCATTGATGAGGTAACTTATTCTCAGAATACGTCATCCAGTGTGTTAAATAATCAAGGGTATCTTGGTTATTAATTTTTTGCAACCACCCTCCACACAACATCCACTCAGGCTACTTTGGATCTATGCAATAAAACCTGATTCTGCTGTATGACTTAGTATGCTGCACAGCCTCTATATCTGTATAGTACCAGTCAATGTGGCAGCAGATATTGTGTACACAATTCAATTAAAGTTATTCAGACATTTTGGCCTATTTGTTGGTTTCCCCCAGTCTCTATTCTACTTTTGAAATGTTTAATTCTCCTGTACTGCAGCTGAAGTATACAGTGATGTGCCCTCTCTGATATCCACTGTGCTGCCAACTGCTTCATTTCTCCTGCCAGCAAGAATCTTCACTTTGAGGGCATAACACACTCAAACGTTCATCCTATCCCCCCTACCTCACCCCCACCCCTTTAAAGCAGGCAGCCAAAGCAACCACTACAAGCCACTAGTGCAGAGACAGGCTCACAATCCCACAACAGCTTCCCACTCATGAGCACTTCTAGTTGTGTTTGATGAAATTCATGATCAGTACGGGAAGTGATGTCATTATATTGGAAGTAATTTGATGGACATGTATTTTGCCGAATTATTTTCCCTCATCTTCTCTTTGCTTTTCCTTGTAGAAAAACAAACACCTTGAGGCAGGTCACCTCTCTCTCCTGTAGTTTGTACTATTTCCTGTCTGTTCTCTCTCTCTGTAGCTTTCTGTAGGGATCTCCTGCCTTGGAGTTACATGTCTCAGATGTATAGAGCTGTGTGTTACAGGTCTGCAGTTACTGCTCCCCCACAGTCTGCCCAGTGTTCATTGTCAGAGGTTTTTAAATGCTTATCTTTTCTCTCTCTGTGTTTTCCCCTCACCCCAACCAGTCGAGGCAGATGGTCGCCGACCCTGACTCTGGTTCTGTCTGATGTTTCTTCCTGTTGAAAGTGGGTTTTCCTTCCTTCTGTTACCAAGTGTTGGTCAAATTCCCTGTAAAATGCCCTGAAATGTGACTGCAATTTGGTGCTATTCAAATAAAAATAAATTGCACTGAATTGATCTGAATGATTGCATTAAAGAGCCTGAATGAGCTCACAACCCAGTGGAGAAATCAGTTTTCTTCACTGAGGTTCAGAAACCATAATTCAACTCAACATGTTTAGTAGTTCTTGATGGGAACAAAGGGAAAATGCTTTATTCTGACTATTTTCATGCACATGTTGCACCTTCAGTTTAACATATGCTTAAAAGGTAGGAATAGTACATTGATTTGTGTCAGGGTCCTTTAGAAACACAGGATGTGGCATGGATGTATAAGCACATCTGGAAAAACGGTTACATGGGTAATGTGTTAATAATAGTGTGTTTGCCTCCTTGATGAATTTCAGTTTGAACTGGCAATGAAGGTGTATTGTACCCTTTGTACTTGTCCTCATGCGTTTGAAGTGGGTGGTCCTCAGTGTGGTGGTGTCCCTGTTCTGAGCACCAATCAGGGTTTAGCATTATTTGAATTGAAATCTGATGTCCTTTGATGGATTTTGTGTTGCCAAGGAACTGTTCAATTTTAATGAGGAATATTTGAGATTTTTTTTCCCCTAAATATAAACTCGACATTTTTAGTCTTGAAAATTAAATGGCATAGAGAAATAGTGCTGGTATATGACAAGTGATGAAGCATCTATCTATCTATCTATCTATCTATCTATCTATCTATGTAAAAGTGGAGTAACAAAGAAACATTAGAAAAAAAACACATGCATTCTGTAATTAAACTAACCCGTATTAGTTATTTAACCTTTACTTTTGCCACTTTTTAATTTATTACAAATACCACATGTTGACAGGTTTAATTGTTGATATTCATGTGAATATCCAAATTCCATTGTTCTGTTTATTGTTGCAACATGTCACATGTCAGCCCACATGTCACATGTTCCCAACGGCCAAACTTTCCCTCTGACCAATGGAAATAATTTCTTTGCCCCCAAATTACCTTTCAACACCCAACCCCCGCTTTAAAAAGACCATGTGACAACACTTAGGAATATAATTACAGTCAAAAATCTAACGGTAGAAACTGCCCCTCCCCCCTCCCCCCAGTGACTCTATTGACACCCACCCTCTGGCCCGTGCCTGTATTTGTTCGAGGCAC
>OOFC01018542.1:6891-21127 GCA_900323345.1 Pseudochromis fuscus
GGGGGTACTGAACACTCATTTCCATGCCGCACTGTTCTGGCAAAGACATTGTACACCGCTGTGGTTGTGCGTCTCTAGTGCTATTGCTCAATCTTTTTAGGCCTGTCAGTTAGGGTTTTCATCAGACAATTCTCTGGGCGCCGAGGTTGGAAAGCTGATTGTGTACTTCACTGTGGCAAATGTGTTCCCTGTGTGTGTTAATGCATGTATACAAGAGACAGAGGAAGAGACACTCTTCACAGGGAATTAAGGAGAACAAAATCTGATTGTTTTGAACGCAGAGGAAACAAACTGAGTCAGTGTCTTAGCTGGATGAAAAGATCATTAAACCACACTGATGTGTTTTTTTAAATACTTCTTGGAGACACACGGCAGCTCAGAGTCCAGCCTGAAAACAGTGATGGAGAAACCGAGGAGGCTCAGGTTGCTCAAATATCCCTGTCAATCAAACGCCGTTTCCTCTGAGTGCGTTTTCTATCTGTCAAGGGTCATAGAGAGTGAGGATGAGACCCATCCCCACCCTCCCTCCTCCAGCTCCTCCATCTCCTCCACCTCCATCCCTCCCGCCTCCTCTTCCTCCTCTTCCTCTCCCGCTCCTTAGAGGTGTATCTCTACCTTGTGCATCACGTCTGGGCATGACCTGTTGCTAGGTAACCCTGGGTCACAGCTGCACACTATGGCAGACCCTTTTTTTTATTTATCAGTGAGTTATGTGGGAGACGGGGGCTGTAATTTATTAGTTTGATATTGGGCGGGCAGCGCAAGTTTGGGATTGTAAAAAGAAGAGACGGCCTATAGCTCATCAAAATGCTTATTCTGATCCCGGGCCTCGCTTCGCTGAAGAGATTCACAACAGAGGAGGATCACGACATTATAAATTCATCTGCTTTTTACTAAGAAAATCAAGCATCTCCAACAACAAAGCCAATGGTAATGCACTTTCCATGCGGGTAATTGAACAGATGTGGTCAGAGCTTAGAGGACAGAGGAAGAGGAATTCATCTCGGTACAGTACGGCACTGATTCATGTCCAAGGATGAAGTGGGAGCAGACAAATAGCGTTATCTGGCTTTGTAGTCATGAACCTGTGCACTACAAATTTATGCAAAACTTGCATCAGACTAATTGGGTTAACATATATCCCTAATGGAGAGTTTTTAAAAGAAATTGAAGCAGCAAAATAAGATAATCTGATCATCCACTGGAGTTCACAGTTTACTGCAGCTAAAATTTAATTTAGAGTTTAGAGGAAAAAACATTTCTTGACACCAATCTCATCTCATATGTGTCAGATTAATATGAAACTGCAGTCTACAGCTGGTTATCTTAGGTTAACTTGAAAAACTGCTAGCTTAGCTCTCTGCAGGAAACAAAAACTCGTTAACTCACATGTTAAGAAGACACAACCACTTGTTGTTTGGGAGATGCTAGCGAGGTTAGCATGGCTAACTAGCTTGCATCTCAGAAAAAATCGTACCCACTAAATATCTCAAATATAGTGTGTTTTACAATACTTTGATTTATGACCAAAAAAACATTCTCATCATTGCTGCATCATTGCTAATTAGTCAATGTGGTAACCATATGGTGACCATGGTAACACACTAAGGTAAACATAGTAAACGTGTTAGCGGTGTTACTGTGCGCATGTTAGCATGTTGACTTTAGCATTTAGACATCTTTAAACAGAACTGAGATAGGACGACACCATCGCCAGGAAACGCAAACATCGACGCTAAAGGACACCAGGATTGTCCACCACACATTAGCACATTAGCATACAATATCATTACGGATGCTACCAAGGCTAACGATTTATATTCATTTCCATTCATGAAACATTGAATCTAACTTCAGCAAACTCATCACAACTCGTGAACCTGGAGCTTTCGGGAGATTTCAAAATCAGAAATATCACAAGAAGAAGACACAACCAATTCAACGACAACATTAAGCTACGCTGCTAACTGTAGCTTACTGTACATATGATGTTAAAAAGAAAGTCTAACACTGTATTCTCTGTCCTCTAAATGATACAAACCCATTTTTAAACTCAGGATTAATTGTTTTTTAACCTACAACTTTGCTTTTCAATTAAATTTGATGAATTATTTGCTTTAAAATATTTTTTTCTTGTTTTTTTTACCATCAGAAATGTTTTACCTTATATTTAATGTATTTTATTATCAACATTGTTTTCTTTTTAACTCTGCAAAGCACATTGAATGTCTCTGTTTGAATAGCGCTTTATAAATAAACTATATCAGTAAATATTGCATAAATTAATTTTTCTATGCGCCCAATACTTTGGTTTGTAATCAAGTACTGACATCCCCATCATCCTGCTGCTGGACTTTAGTGCTAATTAGCATGAACATAGTAAACATTACAGCAGTGTTAGCTCGCAGACTTCAGTCTTCAGACTCTTGACTATATCGAATGTTTAATTACATTGATTTATTTCATTTTGATTGTTCTTCCAAATGTTTTTAAGATTAGAAATTTGAAGTATGAGTTGTTTTTTGGCTCAGAGTTGAGATGCTGAATTTATTGAAGGTTAGATTCATAATTCTGTACAACATATTGAAGTGTATTATGCAATGCTTTGAGAAGGTGTTTTATTTATACTTAATCTAACTGGTGATATGGGTCTATTTTAGCAATAAGCTGTTGAATATTGTCTCTTTAGAGGAGATTTTAGTGGAACTGCTACAACTGTTTCCACATGAAGGTGAATGGTTTAGAAATTGTAGAAAATAAGTCAAATGAGACCAAATTAATCTCAAATACACATTTTTCTACACAAAATAAAAGTTCTGCACAACTAAAAGTGAGGATATGTTTTTACAATTGATGACTTTATGACTAAAAAAATCTGGACTGGCAGTTTTCTCATGTCATTTACGGCGCTGCTTCATCGCGACACACCAGAATTGTGGTCGGCAAATTTTTAGGACAGACTGCCACCATCTGAAAGTTTGACAGTTTTTGCAACACTTCAGTGTGATATTAATTTGCGATGCATCTGCTGCTGTTGACTCAGCCACACATCTCCCTCTCTGTCTTGCCCTGATGAAAGCTCACCAATGCATCCCAGGTCTCACCCACAACGCTTTTGTTAAATTCCTACCCCTAATGTGCGTGTGATGAATATTTTTCAGATGCTTCCTCCAGGCCATAGCTGATCAAAACAAATGCACCTGCACTTTTTTTTCCCTCCTTGCAACTGCAACTCCCCCAGGACGGGTAAAAATTGACTCCCTGGCTTCCTCCACCAGGCAATTACGTGCCATCTGTTCCCATCTTGGTTGTTCCAGCTCGTTTTGTTTCTGCGATTGTTCGTCTAATATCATAGGCCTGAAAGTGTTAGAGAGGATGGGGAGGGTTAGGGTAAGAGCGGAGTGGGTGGGGGGCACCAAAATGAGGAGTGGCATGAAGAGGAATTAATCGAATCTAACAGCCAAACCAGATCTTCCCCTCTGAAAGGAGATAGTCCCACTAGAATGAGGACCATTACCATATTCATCACCTAATATTGCCTGCTGTATGCAAAGTGGAAGAGAAGAGCGCAATATGACTTTCTTGACCAGCTTTCTTCTTCTTTTTTTAATTGTTTGTTTGCAACAAGTCTACCTGCTGCCACGCTGCTGCCATTTGTTTGCAAGCCGTAATAACAACCCATTAACTTCTCTGTCGCCAGATAAATACATATATATGTGGTTGTTATGCTGCCACGCTGAATCGCATTATTGTTTTGTTACTGTAACTGTGAGGCCCATTACTCTCTGCCACACGGGCTGGGAGCAGCGTGGAGATTTAATTGCAGTGATGTTGCAGGCGAGGCGAGCAGCTGGATTGGAGAGTTTTAACAGTGGTATCAATAATGGAGCGCCACCTTAGGCCGATATAATTTTCCATCTCTTCTGACAGAGCGGAAGATAGAAATAATCAGTCACAACACCAGCCAGGCAGCCTGTAGGACCCCGTGTGACACTGATGGCTCAGGACCCATCTGTGTCCAGGGGGCAGCGCTCCATGTGTGTGTGTGTGGGCGAGGATAATTGGTGAGAAGATCCTATAAGAAGAAGTACACTGCTCAAAGGTTTACAGTAGATATCCAAAATGTCTGGATTGTGTCTCCACCATCATGTCTCTTTAAAGCAGAATCTACTTCAGTATCTGGGGATGAGTAGTAGAGCCACTCACTTTAACTTCCTTCCTCTGTAATTATTTAATTAACTCTACCTCTGAGATGTCTCCAGCCTCCACCCACACAACCGCTGAGATAATTTGGTTCTTAATAATTAGACAAACTCAGTCCCATAATGCGACAGGGTATCAAAGGGCAGATGTTGAACATGTTAAGGATGGATCCTCTCTCACTACAAATCCTGACGATCTGGACCCATGTCTGAAATCAATTTCTTCCAAAAAATGTTTTTCCCCAAATCTGCACAGATTTTCAAACTGGTGTGTTTGAAATTTGGAAAGCAAGCAAACACAGGAAGGTAAAAAAAAAAAGTGTGATTCTTTAATTGGCACCAAAGCTGTTAAAAATCTGTTTGGAGGTTCCTGCACAGACCTGCAGCACACTCACCACCTACAGACAAGTCTGCAAAATGTTACGCAATGGGAAATTAACTAGTTTAAGTACTTCTTACACAGCATCACTCTCTCTCTTAATTTACATTCAAACATCTCAGTATACTGTAGTTTCTCTGCAGCTGGACTGTGTGGTCAGAAGGTAAATCCCTTGAAGTCACTGCTCTTGGTTTTATTTGGAGGATTAAATGTTGCTTAATAAAGTAAAAAACAGGAAATGATAGAAAAAAATATACCTCACTCAGCAGCTAGTGTGCATGGACAACTTTCATACAGGCTAATTCTGTAAATGAAATGATAATGTATTCTTAGATCTGTTAAATAATGCATGCTGTATACGGCAGTAAAATCATTACCACTGGATGATTGCTATATTATTATATGAAGCATTTAATTTGAAAGAACAGGTTGCATTAAGTGCATAGGTTGTCCTCCATTGGATGCTTTGTATTTGCTGACATCTAGTGGTGGAATAGTGAAATGTATATGTGATTAGTTGAGGTGGATCTGGGGAACAAGTGTCTACATGACAGGTGTAACCAGTGCTGTTTATTCAGAGTCATCGCTTTAATGCTTTTAGATTCTAAATCCTGTAATAATTAGTAATTCATTAAAAGGCTAAAGTCAACATTTAGGTATTTAGGATATAACTATTATTTAGCCTCTTTTTTCCATTTTCAGACATGAATTCAGAATGTAAAGCAGTAAAAAAACAGTTAAACAGAGTTGATATGTTGTGTAAAGTAATTAAAACTGACAGTAACATACTGAATTGTACAGGTTTTGTATAGTGTTTGGGAACAATGAATTAAATGGTTAGTGAAATGTAATAAAAAAACAAAGTAGGTTTCAAGTAATGGTTTAACTAAGGGATTACATTTTACCTACTGAACAGCAAAACTAACTAAATAACTACACAGCTACCTAAATGTAATAAATAGCTATAAATATTGGCTAAACAGATTACATAGTTACAATAAAAGATAAATTATTGAAGAAGACTTTCGATTGGCTCCAAAAAGGTTCTGGCAAACCATCCGGTGCCTCAGGGGGAGAAGGCCACAACTTGCCCCCACCATTTACGGTGGGGATGGGGAGCTGCTGACATCATCTGAGGATATAGTCGGACAGTCGAAGGAATACTCTGAGGAGGTCCTCAGTCTCATCAACAGGTGTTCACTGGAGGAAACGGAGCCAAGAGGCCTGGGGATAGATGGACCAGTCTCTTGTAAGTTGCTGAGGTAGTGAAACTACTCCACAGCGGAGCTCTGGGGGTTGATGAGATCTTCCCTGGGTATCTCAAGGCTCTGGATGTTGCAGGATTGTCTTGGTTGACACACCTCTGCAATATTATGTGGCCATCAAGGACAGTGCCTTTGGAGTGACAAACCAAGGTCCATCTTTAAGAAGGGGGACCAGAGGGTGTGTTCCAGTTACAGGGGAATTAGCCTCCCCAAGAAGGTCTATGGACTGGAAAAGAGGGCCCGGTTGATAGATGAACCTCAGATTGAGGAGGAGCAATGTGGTTTTCATCCCAGGTGTGGAACTGTGGACCAGCTCTTTACCTTTGCTAGGGTGCTAGAGGTGGCATGGGAGTTTGCCGATGCAGTCCACATGTGTGTTGTGGATTTGGAGGAGGCCTAAGATCCCCTTGTTAGTTCATAACTTCTATGGACAGAATTTCTAGGTGCAGCCAGGTAGGTGGAGGGGGTCGACCTTTTTGCGGATGATGTGGTTTTGCGGATGATGTGGTCCTCTTAGCTCCATCGGGTAGCAACCTTCAGTTCTCGCTGGGGCGGTTCGCAACCGAGTGTGGAGCAGCTGGGATGAAGATCAGCACCTCCAAGTCTGAGGCCTTGGTTCTCAGCTGGAAAAAAGTGGATTGCCTGCTCTGGGTTGGAGAGGGAGGTCCTACCTCAGGTGGAGGAGTTTAAGATCTTGTTCATGAGTGAGGGTAGGATGGAGCAGGTGATTGACAGGCAGGTTGGGGCGGCATTGGCAGTGATGCACATGCTAAACCGGTTCATCATGGTGAAAAGGGAGCTAAGCCAGACGGCGATTTACCAGTGGCTCTACGTCTATCTTTGGGTAATGACCGAAAGAACAAGGTCACGAACACAAGCATGGTGGCTCAGCTTTAATGCAGGGTGGCACAGCTCAGCCTTAGAGATAAGGTGAGGAGCTTGGTCATCTGGGAGGGACTCGGAGTAGAGCCACTGCTCCTCCATGTCGAGAGGAGCCAGCTGAGGTGGTTCGGGCATCTGGTAAGGATGCCTTGCGGACGCCTCTCTTGGGAGGTGTTTTGGGCATGTCCAATGAGAGCTCAGGGCCGACCCAGGACACGCTGGAGGGAGTATATCTCTTGGCTGGACTGGGAACGCCTCAGGATTCTCCTGGAAGAGCTGGTGGAATTAACTGGGGAGCAGAGAGGGCTGTCTGGTCCTCTCTGGAGAGGCTGCTGTCCCCGTGACCCGGACCCAGAGTATTAAATAATGAATAAATAATCAATATACAATAAATAGCTAATTTAATTGTAATGGAATTGCCTACAAATATTGATAAATTAATATAATACCATAAACAATGCATAAGTAAGTCCAGAAATAGTGAGCTGACAAATGATGGAACTATTTCCTGGTTATAAGTGTAACAGACAAATGGCTGAAATGTCCAGGTTTTGTCTCTCAAAGCAAAAACAAATAAATGGTTGTCCAAAAATAAACTTTTATAAAATGAGTAGTGTCACTTTAAAACCAAACACAGTTGAAACATAATAGGTGGTGCTGATGAAGGGGTGCTGGAGCTCAAAGATTGTTTACATCACTAATCATTTGCGTGAGAGTAAAATCAGTAATTGCAGCTGCAGCAATGCAACCAGTGAAGAGTGCAATGAGAGGAAGAGGGAGGGAAGAGGAGTGAGATGGGGGAGTGACGAAGAGAGGAGGAGGAGGAGGAGGAGGAGGGAAGAAAAGAAGTGGAGGCTGCAGGACGGAGCAGAGAGAGCAGCAGTGAAGGCAGAACACACCTGGACCTCAGGTAGGACCTCCACAACTCTGCTCTTAGTTTAGTGGAATAGATTATTTTGCATATGCACCTGTTGAGTTCTGTATGTCTAAATATTGAGTTATTAAATCTGAAGGAAAACTCCTGTATATGTACAAAATAATTTCAAAATTGATAAGAAACAATTGGCTTATGACAGATTACTTTCATTCATTGACTGAAGGACATTTGAGTTAACTTTTTAGCTTCACCCGTGCTGGGTTTTACGCTCCGCACCTCGCCGTGAATAGATCCATTGTTTAGTTTCGATACGCTGGAATGCTCCTGAACATCCTGCATAAACTCCTCAATTATGAATGGTATCATTTATTCTATAGTCTCAGCACCTCAGCGGAGGCCGCCCGGTAACTTAGCAACTACTGCCTCTCATTCAACTTTAAAGTGGGGAAACATGAGCAGACCCAGTGGCCTCGCTCCAGGAGAGTGACAGGGATTTGTTGCTGACACGTAACTGACATTTTTCCACATTCTGACCAACAGATTAACGCTTTATATACACCTTTTAACCCATTTTAGTGTAGTTTACATTCTCCATCACCTCCTTCTTATATTATTCCTTTACATTGTTCTTCATTTCAACTGTCCTGAACAACAAATGTCACCCACAGATAACATCTTTGACATGGTTTTGAAACATGGGAAACTGATTTTATCCATTGACACTTTGAGTTCACATGTTTCCAGTGGGACCTTTTTGTGAACATGCAGAGGTAAACTGACACCTCCCCTTTCATCCTCGCAAAAGCCTTGTTGTTTTGCTCCAGGGGGGTAAAAAGCCTCTCTACGTAGGTCTACACACTGTTAACATATACCCGCTTCAATCCACAATTGCCGACTCAGAATATGATCCATTTATGCACGGTCATAAAAAAAAATATCTACACTTGCTGAAAGCAGTGACCTCTCTCCTGGCAGCGTCTTGCATTCCTTGTGTCGGCGATGAAAGATGAGAGTTCAGTTTCAATGCCTGGAGCAGATAAGAGATGCTGTTTCCACCAAAAGTGACAATGGGGGTCTGTGCTGCATTCGGAAGCAACTATTTGAGACTGTTGAGGTTTCATGACGAGTGACATTAAAGTGACTTGGCGAGCGTCCGTCCCTTCTGTCTTAACTTGGAGCGCAATGAGCCTTCAACAGTCCAAACAGCCACCCATACAAAGGAATTAATCAGAGAGATGCGTCGTAGATATGCTTCAGCAAACTGTTCATTAAGCATCCAATTTAGGACATTTACTGCGGCAGTGATCCGTCGCTGCCAGCAGAAGTGAAGTCTGAATACGACGCTGACCTCAGGGAAAACAGGACAGTGGTTACCTGAGAGCACTTTAGAGTCTCGTGAGAAACTGAATATAGTGTTGGACAGATAAAGTTGCAACGAAAGGGAACCTGTGTCCCAGTTTGAAAACAGTGACAGAGATGTTCACGAGTCCTCACGGGGTTTATGCGATACACCTCAGTCAACAGGTAGGTCAGGTAGTTTTCCTGGAGGGCTGAGGGGTTACTTTACAAAACAACACAGCATGCCTGAAGAAATCAAGACATTCTTATCTCACACAATTCTTAGTTTTGCTTTAAATGTACGAAGCCTTTGTAGATATAGTGCAGTTTCTTTTTGCTAGGCAGATATCTTGCCTCAGTAACACCATATTTTCATTTCTCTTTACAGACACATAAAAGAAAATCCCATTTCATAAGAGTGTGGCTCTAATCCACCATCCACAATGTTAATGAGATCTTACTCAGAAAGAAGACCCCTCCCCGGGTTCACAGCCCTACTGACACACAGCACTCCAAAACAGAGAGATGTGACCTACTCACCTTCCCTCTCCTCCTCCTTCACTCCACGAGAGTCTATCTTTACATCCACGTCTCTTACTTCACCACCTCCGTGGGTGACTCAGGCCCTTTCCAACCTGGAGCAAGGGGAGCAGGAGCTGCAGAGCCTCAGGGAGCGGCAGCAGGCCGAAGTGGAGGAGGTGAACCGCGAATTGGACAGTGCCATGATTGAAGCTCAGCGAGAGGAGCGTCGCCTCCTCGAAAAAGTCGAGCAGGACCACAGAGAAGCCCAGCGGCACCTTAGTCAAGTAAAGAGGGAGAATGCTGCAGCGGTGAGAGTTGTGCAGTCACTTGTTGATCAGCAGCTTAGAAAGATTGGACAACTGAAGGACCAGATACAAAGATGGGGCAGTACTGCTGGTGGATCCAACAAGAATCAACTCCAAAGAGGGGTAGCAGAGGTCACCCAACCATGGGAAATCTCTCTAACCTTAAAAAGGGTCAGTTTCTTACCAAGCCCTGAGTCCAAGACCTTGAGCTTAGGGGAAGTTGATGTCCGTGAGCAAGGTATGACCTACCCCATTGGTGTCTGTGGTGTCCAAGGACAGAAGTGTGCCTTGCACTCAGGAGATGCAGCATTTTCAAACATCACTCCTCTTGAAATTCGAAAGGAACCACAACCAAACAAAAGTGGGCAAAGGTGCAGTCCAGAAGAGACCAGTAAGACAAACAGTGGGAACATGCGTGTTGTCCGTAAACTACGTCTATCAAGCTCTACAGAGAACGAGGAAGAGCTCAAATCCCCCAAGTCTCCCATACCTAGATGTCGTGGTGTATCTGAATCTTCCCAAGATGAGGAGGTCGAGTCTGTGTGTTCAGACACACAGGGGCAAGACCTTTTTCTGGCTATCCCACCACTCTCCAGTCAAGGAGAATCTGAGGGTGATGAATGTGAGGGTCGACAAAAAGGAACAAAGAGACGCAACACTGCGAAAGGTAAAAGAAAGCAAAAGACCCTTGTCTTGGTCTCATGTGAAGAACCATCCTGCCCTCCTGAAGAAACTGGTGGAAAAAGTGGTAACGTGGCAAAATCTCCAAAGACAAGACGCAAAGGTTCACTTTCTAGGCACAGCCTGGTAGATCTTTCCACGACACAGCTGACTCTTTCTCAACAAGGCCTTTCCAGGAAAAAGACCTCAAATAATTCATCGATGGATAGTGGAAGTCCTCCATCTCCAGTGGACAGTGAAGATTCCTGTTACACCTACACTGTGAGTACTCCAGTAAATGGATCTCTCAAGCAAGAGCACTGCCGCTCAATGTCCACTGCTGACCTCTCTGGTAAACTACACCCTTTAATTAATGTTGACCAGATGGAGCCCCCAGGAATTCGAAAGGTCAACAGAATGCGTCTAGCCTCTGAACCTCTAACTCTTGAGCAAGACTCAGCAAATGGCACAGAATCTGACAGGAACACCGTCAGATCTGATGAACGACAGTCAAGATCCCAGACTCGTGTTACACAGGGTTTAGGTTTAAATCGTGTGAGCAGATCTCAGTCCATGTCAGCCATCGACAGTGACAAATCGCATCAAGTCAACGAATTACAGCAGTGTAACAAGGACAAGAAGGAGAGCATTGTGCCAGCTTTAGGGGAACTGGAGGAAGAGGGTGGATCCACTGCGCTTGACTCAGCTTATCTGGTGAAGCAGTTTGGAAAACAAGGGTCAGGTCGCACCGACTTTAACCTGCCAAGTGGTGTCCACGCAACTGTCAGAGGGCAGCTGTTTGTGGTGGATTGTGGCAATGCACGAATTCAAGTGACAGATCTCCAGAAGAATGTTGTACAGCAGGTGTCTCCATCGGGAACAGAGAGGTCTTCCCGTATCTGCAACTACTTTGATGTGGCCGTAAACTCAAAGGGCCTCATCGCCCTGACCTGTGCTGCTGAACGAGCTGTGTTGGTGTTCAGCCGTCACGGACGCCTCCTGCAAACATTTGGGGGTACAATGATCGGTTCCACCAATGAAGAACTGGATGCTCCCAGAGGGGTCACTGTTACCCGTCAAGATGAATTCTTGGTTGCCGACATCAAGCGTGGCACCTTAACGGCCTTAAAACTGGATCCCAAAACTGGAGCCAGGTTAGAACGCACAGTGGTGTCTGGGTACCACAGACCCTACTTGGTGGCAGCCTGTCTCACGACTGGGCTCATGGCAGTATCAGAGCGAGGCAATGAAACCGGGCGTGTGCCATGTATTCGAGTTCTGGAGCCTAGCTGGAACACTATCCGAATCCTGGGGGTGTGTTCTGGTCTGGGGCCTGTCCTGACCTGTCCTTGGGGCCTCTGCATTGACAGTGACGGAGATGTCTTGGTGGCAGACTGGGGCAAGCAGCACCACCGTGTCCTGATCTACCCATCCAAGGGTGTTGGCTGGCCTCTGGTGACCGACAACCTGAGTAGCCCAAGGGGCCTGGCGCTTCTCCCGGATGGCCACATGGTTGTGTCAGACAGCATGAATCACTGCATCAAGATCTACCACTACAAGTGAACTGAATAGGATGGTGATGACAGATATATCAAATAATATAATCACATCAGGATAGCATTAGATCTGATTGCTGTGTTAATTTGAGTGGGTTAAATTTGTCATTTGTCAGGAGATGTTCTGAGAAATTTATAATGTGAGCTTTTTTGAGTGTAATTTACAGCCTCTACCTCTTATAAACTGAAATGATTGATGAGATTATAAAGGGATACAAAGTTTAATGGTTGAGAATCAATAGTGTAGATGATTACTAGTTTTCTTAATCACATCAATGAATTTCAAAATATAAGTAGAAGTTCTATTACATGTTTTCAAATTCTACTGCTGTGTCTACATCATATTTAGAATAATATTATATTGTGTATCATGCTTGGATTGCAAAACATTTAAACAGTTGTTTAGTTGATCAAACCTTTAAACACCAATAAATCACCTGATATAAATGAACATATGATATAAATGAACATATACTAAGTTAGTAAAATTCAAGGTGAAATGAATTTATTTACATTGATCAAATTAAGACTATAATACTAATCACCTGGGTAATCATTAAATCAGACTGTTTAGTTGGGTTAGCCTTGAGCGGTTTGTTGATTTTGTGTGAATGCCTAGAAATAAATGTAATACTTCAGTTCAAAAGTGTGCAGTTCAGTGAACTACAGCAGCAGTAGCCAGGGCACCACATGAGGTCACAAAAACATACCTAATATTTTCCCAATGTTACTCTTCAAAATAGGATGATGTTGAATTGAATAGGTCATAACTGGCAGACATACAGTGTGCAGCTGATAGCACAGTTCATTGTTTTAAAAGGTTACAAACCAAAAAGGTTGGGAATTAAACCCCTGACCTAAATGATATAATAGTAATCAATGCACTTGAAAGTACCTTTGACCATGTTATGCAACACAATAACTTGTTTTTGAACCAGCAGGAAGCACTGCTAATGCTAAGCAGCAGCTAACTCACTGTTTTAACAGGCATGTTTTCACTTGACTGTAAATTACGGCATTTCTGAGCAAAAAGCATTAAACTTTGATTTCACACAGTAGTTGTTGTTTCTGAAGTGGTGTTTAAACACATTTTACCACCACACCTGTTACACATTTGGGACATTTCTCTAATGGGCATGTTGTACAAAATGTCAGTGTTTCCAGAAAATTCTGTCACCAAACACAAAGAGATTACTCATCCTGATTTGACCAACATGCAATTGTCAAACAGTCACGAATGGTGAAACATCAACCAAACCGATCAATAATCTCTTTGGCAACCTACATGAACAAAAGAGAGAAGCTCTTCTTTTGCCGCTCCACATAGACACTGTGTAAATTGTGAAACACACACAGGAGTTTCCTAACCTGTCCGCCCACACGCACACATTTCAGAATAAAAGCGCAGGTTGAGCTCCTGTATAGCTTCACTTCACAGCACTGGTCCAGTGGGAGAAGAACATGGAGATGCTCACCAGAACTCTGTTTCTGTGCTTGGCGTTGGCCCTCGCTAACACAGCACCCACGTGAGTATTAATAAACTCCACTAACTTGTATAGATTTTCATTCAAAATAGGTCACTCCTGTCAGGAAGTGCAGTCCCACTATCCTGGTGCAGAGGGCGTTCACTGGTTACATCATGTGTGGTGGTTTTTTTGGCTATCTATCTATCTATCTATCTATCTATCCTATCTATCTATCTATCTATCTATCTATCTATCTATCTATCTATCTATCTATCTATCTATCTATCTATCTATCTATCTATCTATCTATCTATCTATCTATCTACCTATCTATCTATCTATCTATCTATCTATCTATCTATCTATCTATCTATCTATCTATCTATCTATCTATCTATCTATCTATCTATCTATCTATCTACCTATCTATCTATCTATCTATCTATCTATCTATCTATCTATCTATCTATCTATCTATTTATCTATCTACCTATCAATCTATCTATCTATCTACCTATCTATCTATCTATCTATCTACCTATCTATCTATCTATCTATCTATCTACCTATCTACCTATCTATCTATCTATCTATCTATCTATCTATCTATCTATCTATCTACCTATCTATCTATCTATCTATCTATCTATCTATCTATTTATCTATCTATCTGTCTATCTATCTGTCTATCTATCTATCTGTCTGTCTATCTATCTATCTGTCTATCTATCTATCTATCTATCTGTCTATCTGTCTATCTATCTATCTATCTATCTGTCTATCT
>OOFC01018549.1:0-15511 GCA_900323345.1 Pseudochromis fuscus
CGTGTATATATATGTGTGTGTGTGTGTATGTATGGCCAACAACAAGTCCTGCATCAGACCTACATGTTACTTTTGCTGAAAAAACAATCCATGTGAAGATCAGTGTTTGTATTCAGCGAGTTATGATTGATTAAATGTGCTGGCACTTCATTGCGTCTGTCAAACAGATTGCACTGGGTGGAGCGGGTGACCGGACCAAGATGGCGGCACCGTTTCTTGTCAGTGCCAATAGGTCGTGCGGGTCGATGTGGCTTCTACTCTTTATTATGTCTATGGGTGGGCGTCACAGATTGTAGGAAGGCAGGCAGCGTCCTGGAGTCCTGCCTCCTCACTCCTTCCTTCATTTTCAAGTATGGTCAACTTCTGGCTCCAAAAATCCAACATGGTGACGTCCAAAATCAGTTTTGAGGGCTTCAGAGTGGGAGTTCACAAACCAATGGGTGATGTCACACTTGCTTCATCCAGTTATATACAGTCTAGGGTTTTGATGCAAGGAGATCCACATTTGAACGTCACAGTGTTGTTTTGTTTGGAGCCAGAAGTGACCATATTTGGATATGATAGAAAGAGTGAGGAGGCGGGCCTAAGGTCCCAATGTGGGTCAGACTTCAGCATCAGTCTCATTGGAGATCAGATCTGTCAATTAACCATGCCTGACTATTTCTAAATGTTCCTAATATCTACTTAATGATGACAGGATTTTCAGATGGACCACCAGATCATTAATAACAAGAATTAACTTACACTACTGACATTAGAATGACTTGTGAAAAATTGTAGTGACTGTAACTTTTTTGTGGAGTTTGTGGAGCCAGCCAACAGTGGCCAACAGTGGCCATTAGCAGTGTTGCATTTTTTGTACTTTGACTGGCCTCTTTTTTGCACACCACTGGCTTTGCCCATCTCTATATACATTGTATGATCCACACACACAGACTAACTAAAACACTCAGGCACTAGACCAAATTCGCAAGGTAAATTAATTAACTACACAAATGTGCAGCAGTATTGTCAAATGTGCAGGTGGCTCACAAAACTCCACTTCCAAAAAGCTGCGTCTCAGTCCCCCTGTCATCCTGTATCCTTGCAAATCCTGTATCTTATCATTAGTCAGTTGGTGGATGATGCTTTAACGTTTTAAAAAGAGAGATAAATATTAAATTAAAACAGTTCTTGAAATTCCTTTGATTGCCATCAAAATATGTACCCAGATGTGAATTGTTGCCTTCTACATATTGCTTGAATACTACAATTTGTGATTAAACACACAATGAAATTTCTACTTTGCAGAGGATTGCAAAGGGGTTACTGCAGTGATCAAGTGATCCCTTCAACCCGTTTATCAAATGTGTTGATTGGAGATTTAACGTAACAGATAATTTCAGGTGTATAGAGAGGTGGAAAATGGACAGCAGTTGCCATGCAAGAGAAAAAATGATCCCCCCAGAGCTCTGATTTTTGCTTGTGGAACTTGCAAACACTTATAAAGCTGCAGGAGGTTTTGATGGTGTTATTGACTTTAATATATTAGTATCAGGCCCAGATGGGACTTGGCTATGAAGCGCATCAAAAACGGTTTAATCTCTTTTGTGATTTGATGAATTCCTCTTGCAGATTATTGGAACCAGACTGAAAACCAGGAGGTGTCGTATGAGGACCTCATCACTTTCAAATGAAACTCTGGAGAAGCTCAGGCATCTTCTTTATCCTCTTTTTAAAATGTCTTCAATATCTTCTATGAATTATATTTAATTAACCCCCTATAAACCCTGAGGTCTTAATAACTAACTAACTATAGAAAAATACCTGAGACAAGTCTCAGGGTCCCCCAATTGGGGGATCTGGGGGTTTAAATGGTTAATCCATAATATGAGTATTTTAATTCTGTTGCCTTGTTTGTTTATTTCATGCATTTGTGGGTCTTTTTTTGAAAAGTGCTATAAATAATAATGATTGTTATTCATATTATCATTGTTATTATTATCATTAATATTTATAATAATCATATTATATATCCAGCTAAGAGGAGTAATGCGTCATTATGGTTTTTTGCCGTTTAATTGCTGGCTCTCCTTTAGTCTTTGAAGGCAGCACTGACAGTGCGCCTGCGCCGACCTTGACGTATTGTGACGTAACATTTGAACTGAAGCGGGAAGCAGTGGAGAGGAAGAAAGCGACCGGACGGAGAGCGGAGATTTGATGCTGCTCTGTGTTGTGTCTCCTTGTAGGTGTACGGCTACAGATACACGCAACAGGCAAGGTACAGTAATGTGTAGTTAACTTCTGTCAAAGGTTCGCTGTTAGTAACCAAGTAAATAAAAATAAAGGATGGTGTTAGACACAAGCGGAGTCTGTATTCAGGGTGACATGTAGTCTGTGGCCGTATGTGTCTATGGTTTTGTCCACATGAATTACTAAGGTCGCTATTGTTTAGTTATGGCGTATTATTAAGAATTCCCAAACGGAAATAGTTAATGTAATAAATAATGTAACACATGTCACAATGAAAATATTCATGTGACATTGTTCATTGTTTTCACTTTCTTGTGTAGGCTAATCCTAATTAGTTTTTAATGTTTGTACTTCTGCATCTACATTGATTTTTCCAAATAAAATCAATCAATATGAATAAGAATTAAGTTTAAATTTAAAAAAAAAAAAAAAAGAGTGTGCGTGACGGTCACACTGAGAGAGGAGTTAAAGTGTTTGATGTCCAGGAAGGACCTGCTGAGGTGGGATCCGTCTGCCACTGAATGAACTTTTCTGTTTGACCAGCAAGTCATAGGGAGGGTGCGAGACATTGTCCAAGAGGCCAGCTACTGTGATCAGTATCTGCTGTGGGAAACCATGTAGTCTCGTTAGTGTTTAGCCTCTGGAGCAGATAGACGACCTCTGTCTGAGGATGTCTCACTACATCCTGGCTGATGAGGTACCAGGAGATCATAAGTGAAGCTGGGACACAAATAACACAAATAAAGATTTCCCACACATCCTGGAAAACTAGGGAATTTTAACATCATTTTTTAATCATTCATGACATATTTCATGAATGATCTTTATTTGGCATTTGATCTACTTGTTTGTATCCTGTAAAGAAACACTGTGCCATCCACACCCCAAACCCTATGGCCACGTGTAGGTGTAAATGTACTTTCATTATCGCTTGAAAGGATCTGTTGCGTTATAGTTTTTTCTTATGATGTTCAGTTTTTTTTTTTTTTTAAATACAAATGTTACATTTTCATTTTTGATGCTTTACCTCTCTTGTTTATATTTGGTTTGTGTTACTGACTATATGGAATTATTAATTACTGCAATAATAATTTTCTTGTTTCAGAAACATGGGTAACCTGGAGGATATCACCCAGCACATTCATGACACAATATCATCCTTGCAACGCATGCTGGATCTGTCAGCTGTTGGTATGACACGGTGACAATAACCAGGTTTTCTTTGGTATCGCCACTGTGCAAAGCTCAAGTCTTTCCCTCCCATTCTCCATGTTTAGAATTACCTCAAAATAAGCTGAAGAAACTTGCACTGGGACTCTGTGCACTGGAGAGACTTCTGGAGGAGTTTGAAAACTGTGTTGGCCAACAGAAAGAGCAACTCAAGCATCTGAAGGTAAAGTAGAAGCCTGTAGTTTGCATCAGTGCTGGATACAGAGGATGTAGAGCAGCGGTTCTCAACTTGTGCCATGAAGGGCCGAGACACTGCTGGTTTTCCTTCCAGCTGGTCTCTAAAGCAGGTGATTTTAATGATTAACGCCTCCTTTAATTTGAGGGAAGGAGCTCATCAGTGAGAACAGCTGCTGGAGAGATGGTTGGAAAGAAAACCTGCAGGGTCTCTGCCCTCCATGGCACAAGTTGAGAACCCCTGCTTTAGCTAATGACACTGGAATGACTTGTGAAAAAAATACTGATTGATCATTTCATGATTTAAAATTAGTATTGAGGACTTAATGAATGAAGAGTTGCCCTTTTTTGCACTTTGATGTTCGCCTCATTTTTGAGAACCACTTGCTTCATCAATTTCTAATAGGGATGCTCCGATCCATGTTTTTTCAATTCCGATCTGATATATTAATTTGGGTATTTCCCGGTATTTTTTCAAGTGCAGTCAGTACAAAAGACAGTAGGTAACTCTTCAAAGAACAAAACAACAATAACAAAGGCCTGGCAGTTCAAAATGCAAATGCTTAAGTGGCAACCTCCTTTTTTGACGGAATATTTAGTGCAATAACAGTATACCTACATAAATGAAACAATGTGCATAGCTGCTTCATCGAATTATATTGAGCACAAAATAAAATATTGTATCTCTGTTTTAATGCAGCAGCAACCACTGTAAACAATTAAAAGAAACATCAGTCACTGTCTTGTTACCTTGTACTTAGCATGAGGTATCTAGGTTAGCATGTGTCCACCTCTCGGAAAATTGGCTTCACATACGTTGCACTTTACTATGGCATTTGTTGCGTCTCAAGCGAAAAGAACCACCAACTTAAGGACGTGCTAACTTCGTTTCTGCGTGCTAACGGGGCTACTTCAGCGGACGTCACTTCCGCCCGTTTCTCCACCCGGAGAAGAAGAAGAAAAAGTTACTTCCGCCAAGTCGCTGTAAATGTGTGGATACGGAATCACTATTACCATAGACATACACACTTACCATGCAGTGAAGCTGTTATTGTATCGGAAGGTGGATCGGCGACGTTATGTCATATTCAGATACTGTTCGATACTTTATTAATTTTATATCTAAGGCCAGATCCCGTATCGGGATCAGCGCATCTTTAATTACTATTTACAGTCTGTGATCACGACACCTCATAGTGTGATAGGGATTTTTTAACTAAACAACGTGAAATTTATGGAAAAGACAAACCTTTTTTTCTGGTGTGGCAGCAACAGACTTTCGTACATTTATTAGCTAGCTGCATTTGTTATATCCACCAGCTAACTTACTTTATAGCGAACAACATTCTCCCACAAAGTTTCACTTGTATTTAAGCCTAATAACTAAGAGACGAAAAGCAGCATGCCCCTTTGCCTTGTTTTTTATTTAAAAAAATAGCTTACTTTTGTTTTTGTCGCTATTTATCTAAAAAAAAAAAAAGACTTTCCCCACCAAAATCAAGGTGGCGCTAGCTAACGTTAGCCTGCAACATATCAGTTAATGGACCCTAGTTTGATGTTGAAATAAACGCAAAAGACAAAAACAATCAAAAAGAAAAGAAGATTTGATCAAGGCTTTGTGTGGATTCTTATACTGTAACTAGCAGTTTGTTACTGAACAGGGCAATATATGACGTCACCTAAAGCACACATCGGATTGCTTATGGCTTTTTATTTGAGAGCAATGGTAGAAATATGCCATAAAAGACGTGACCAGGCTTACCTAATGTCCCACAGACACTCCTCTCACTGCACTCTCTACGCTGTTTCATGCATGACGACTTCTAACGCAAGTCCAGAGTTTAAGAATAAAAATGACGCAGATCTCTCATCTGAACTGAAAACACATTGAGCACGGGTGCTTCAAAATAAAGGTCTAAAAATTCCTCATCGGTGTGTACAAAATGGCATTAGTTATACTTTGTTTTTTTGTTTTTTTTAATCATAATTACTTTGCCCTTATAGATATTTGTATACCATAAAAAACAAAAACATAAACTTATTTTTCTAAAACATTCCCAAGTTGTATTTCTGCAATCAAATTGGAAATTTTTAAAACACAAAATATTTAAAAGACACAAAATGCACAAAGAGGCATGTACAATATACATTTGTCTTCCATTTTGGGGTTCACTTAAAAGAAAATGAATCCAAACTGAGCTGGCTACAACAGTTTATTTCCACAAACTTCAACCCATTCTCATTCATTGACTTTTTATTCCACACATAAAACTTAAATATTTAATTCAGAAAATGAAAGACAATATCCAGCAAATTAGAATTAAATCTCTGTCCCAGAAGTCAATGATTATTGCGAATAAATTTTCAGTTTAACTGTGACCATAAATCATGAAATTAAGCCCTTCAAAATAAAATTAGTCCAACAGTCTCAATAGGTCTACATGCCCAAACAAAAATCGTAGAGAAGTTTAACATACCCAGTGAAGTGTTGGCATTTTGACACCTTTAGTTTATAATTCATGTGGATTATTTATGAGTTTTGGTCACAAAACCCCCAGGAATTTAACACAAAGTCCTAGTGGGTCACAATGAACAATTCTGTATCAGCAGCCTGTAGTGCTATCACACCAGTTGGGTTACATCAGAAGGCCCTGAAAAGCTGGTTTGGCATGTATCCCAGGTGAAGGAAGGATGTTTGGGCTTCTCTCTCGAGACTGGCCAGCTCCTGCACTGTCGGGGCCAGAACATCCACGTGACCCTTGTAGTTACCACCTAGGCCAGGACAACAGGTGTGTGGGTCAAGCTCAACAATGTGTATTCAAAAAAAAAAAAATTGCTGTCCCTGAAGTCTGTGATAAGTTGTCTTCATTGTCATTCTCTATTCTTGTCACACTGTTAAACCTACCTCCCAATGCTCTGCGCTGCCCATAGGTGACCTTCCCATCAAACTCATCCAGGGGTACTTTGATGTCTGGCTCACACTGGGTGATGGTGCACTTTAGATGCTCCTCAATATCTGACAGGAGCTACAATCAGAGGGAAGGGGAAAGATTATGTGAGGTTGGAGTAGGAGTATTAATGTGTGCATGTGCTTCAGCTTTTTGTAACATGATTACGAAAAAAAAACCCCAACCCTAATTCATCGATTACAGTCCTGACACGCCCTCTAAACTCTAAAGGTACCATTTCTGCCAGGATGAAAAATGCATATGCTGCTTATTAAATCACTTTGCTGAATCAGAGAAAAAAAATTGCATTTCAAAATTTACTTGCTGTCTCATTTCGATTCACAGTGTTTTTTCACCTCTTTCTCATTGTACCAGATGGTGCAACCTCCATCCTCCTTCAGTCGGGTGTTGTAGCAGCCTCTGCCTCGGTTCGGACAAACATGGTACCACACCTGCACCACATGGAAAAATGTAGTCATTCCAAAAATGATAGTTAAAAATCAATAATCAGTGGATTTATATTATCCCTCCTACCTTCTCTTTTTCCATAGCAACCAAGGAGATGGCCAGTCCCATTCTGCAAGTTACAGAAAATTACACAACTTTAAGTGTATGTAGAAAGTCAATGTTATTCATTAAGTCATGTGAAAGTCACATAAACACAAGAAAAAAAAGTGATTTTAAGACTTTCAGCACTAACCTTTCTGCTCTTCCAACTCTGCCGATACGATGGACATAGTTCTGCTTCTCATCTGGCAGTGTGACATTAATCACTGGAGAACAAAATGAAAGTTGTTAAAAAAATGATGGAAAGAAAGTTAGATGCAAGATACAACAAAGTAATAATATACAATCCTTTTCGGATAAGGGAATATAATTGTTTAGTATCCTTTTCCTACCATAAGGAACTCCGTGGATGTCGATTCCTCTGGCAGCTACATCGGTGCAGATCAAGAGCCTCACTTCTTTTCTCTAAGAACACAAAACATTGATCCACCAGTTGTACTTTCTCAAACAGCCTCAGCAAGTTGTAGTTTTTCATTTATTTTTTACCTTGAAGCGCTCCAAGTTATTTTTCCGCTCATTAGGTTTACGGTCGCCATGGAGACAAACGCAGGAAAACTGGTGATTTTTACTGTCCGGACCTGAAGGAAATAGTGAGGGCAGATTTTTTAATGATTAATACAAAAAAGAGGAAAAAAAGACACGAAAGCCTTTATATTTTGGTGAGTATATTGGAGGTGACAGATCATTGGCTCAAAACATGGATCCAAAATCTAAAAACACCGCTTACCTCCTCCTTGCTGGATGAAGTACTGTTCCATGTTGTCGCAGTCGATCTTAGTGCGACAGAAGATTATAGCCTGGTCCATTTTGTGCTCTTTAATGGCCCTCACTGTGTACTCGCCTTTCAGCACCTTGATGGCTTCGGACCACATTTCTAAAATACACACCCATACATTTACTGCTGTTTGTTAAAGGAAAAAGCACATCTGACATCTCTGTTGTCGTGTAAGATGATTGGAGTTGTTGAATCAGTATAGCTGAGTGTACATTATGCTTCTCATACCTGCAGAATTGCCTCCTGGTCTGGTGTTATCTTTGGCATGGACTTCATCAGTCTACCCAGAGAAAAGAAGATAAAGACGTACAAGACCGTCAACACATTACTTTAAACAAAGAGAAAGACTTGAGGAAGGACCTAGAAAGCTTAGACAATACTGATAAGTCATCCACCCATTTCTGAAAGGTAACTAAAATTCTCAACCTAATTCTTCAGGACTCTTGATATTCATTTCCCCTCTCGAGGGAACTCACCCGGATGTGGTTCTTGCCCAGACGCTCCCACAGCCGGTCGCTCTTAGGATTGACCGGCACCACCACATGGTGTACGGTCTCTGGAACAGAGTCCTCCCCCTTCAGGTCCACCCAAGTGGGAAAGTGCATGATGCGCTCGGACAACTTCTTCACATCGAATGAATGCAGCGTGGCTGAGCACACAATGACCTGGAGAAAATGAAGATCAGCGGATACACTTAACCTACTGATACCAACAAATGGATGTGCAAACACTGATAACTATACTTTGTATTGTGGACACATGATTGTTTAATATTTTGTTGTCACTAAAATGTGTTACCTGCAGTCTCTTGCCATCAGAGGTGACCTGAGGGACTTGGTTATGGATCCTGTTGATAAAGTCTGTGTAGCCCGCTGACAGGAGGCCATCCTGAAGACACAGTAAACCCACAAAATGAGCATTTGTTTTTGTTGGCAGAGGAAAATTAATGCTACTAATTTAAAGTTATAAAAGTCCTTTAGATGTGTTGGACATACACACTCATCCAGGACCAGAAAGCGGACTTGGGACAGGCTGAGTTTCCCAGTGGATATGAGATCATCCAGTCTACCAGGTGTTCCCACCACAATGTCCACCTGATTAAAAAAAAAGACACCCGTTAGTAAAAACTCTTTCAACCGTGTGTTTATACAGTGATTAAACCAACTGAATATTTGTTTAGAGATAAAAATGTCACGTACTCCTAGTTCCAGTGCGGCCAGCTGCTCTTTGGCAGCCACTCCTCCAATCACCAGTAGCTCTCTGTAGAGACAAATGATTGTACATACTGATGTCAGCATTAATATTTATGCACTGGCGCCATCTGCTGGCATAAAAGAGGAATTACAAGTAGTCTGCAAAATCCAAGTAAACGCAGCACACAACGAAAAAAACAATGTTAAACCGTTTTTTTTCCTGATGTAAATTAGTATCACATCACTATCACCTATACAAGCATTTTCTACATATCTGCAACTAATGTTCATACTGCACCTGAGTTTGGGGTTATCCACATATTTCTTGAATTGCTTGACATTGTTGAGGGTTTGTTCAGCCAGTTCTTTAGAGGGCTCGATGATCAGGGCTTTAGGTGCATTGGATGTTGCTTTCACCTGACTCACTTTGGCGCTGCCTGCAAAATCCCAGAGCAGAGACATAATGTTTAACACAAAATATACACCTGTATCAACAATGATGAAAACCTAACTTTTGTCTCTTGTTTCAAGCGTGTAAGTGAGGTTTTACTGAGAAAGGAGCAATTGGAAGAACTCATCTGAAAGTGTTTCAATAAAAGGATGTAATATTTCTGTCTCTTTTCATCTGTTTGCAGCACCTGGAATGAAGTCCACACACCTGTCTGAGAGGATTTAACTGCGTGACCCTCTGGGGCCTGGTCCAGGGCAACAAACCCACTCTTAGGAGGATGTTTAAAGTCTTCACCTCCAAAGTTGAACTTCAACTCTGCATTCTGTCAGACAGATAAGCAGTTTGTATAAGGTCACTCTGGCATCTGTTAGTTTATTCTCTAGTGTTACTGTGATGTGTTTTCTTGTGATACCTTGAGCACACAGGAAGCAAAGAAAGGCTGATTTGTCAGATTTTGAGGGATGTCAAAAGCCAAACCCAGGTCGTTACCTGCAAGAAAACCAATGCAAAGTGGAATGAATATAAGCAATGTTGCTATTTCCCTCCAACTGGAATTACAGATGTGTCACATATTAATGACAATCAAAATTAAAACTAGTGAAACTGCACCATTTTTGGAGAAGAAAATTTGTCCCTTGTCTTGATCCAAATAGCATCCAATAGTGTCATGCATGGTAAACTCCTGCAAAGAGAGAAAATGACAAAGAGAACAAGTGTTTGAAAACGATCCTGATAGTTGTTTATGTATCAAAATAATCATTCATCACTTGTTACCTCTCCATAGCTGTCAAACTGCTTGTTGTTAGATTTCTTTCCAGTACCACCAAAACCAAAACCGTACTTATCAGTTCCTAGAAAAGTAAAAAAATAAGCTTTGATTACTAATCTATTAAGATGTTTTGCTTTAGATGTTGTATGTTCTGCAGCATGGAGATTGTGAAGTGCAGAAGCATATACCCAAGTCCAGAGCTGCCTGACTGGTGGACCAGCCCACCCGGCACAGACCCTGGTCATGGCAGGTCACCTCATAGTAGTACTTCCCTAAACAAAAAAAGATGGTAACAAGAGCAGCAATCAGTACTTAACCTTTCACTTTTCTTAGTGTATCAAAAAAAGTATCCTTTAGCTGATCCCTTTACTCACCTTTGGTTACACCTTTTGTGGAGCGACAGCCGTGCCACTCTTTAAACTCCCTGCTCTGGCAGCACAGTCCATCTGGACCAATTGCTATGCAGACATAATGAAAAAAGAATTGACAATAAGCAGAAGTTGCAAATGTAGAATAGGACTGTGTTACAGTTACAATAGCAGACTGTCTTCAAGGACTGGGTAGCATAAGTACATAGTAATTTTTCTCAAGCTCCTCTTACCGAAGGCTGGACTGCGATCGTAAGGATTCATCTGCCAGTTGTTGAAAACTGAGAGAAAGTCGAAGACAAAGAGTGAGTCAAACAGAGCATAAAACAACTGCCTTCATATCTGTTGGGTATTAAAACGGATCAATCTTGAAAATATGGAAATTCTGTACAATGTTATGTACACATAACTGGATAGACTGAACCCAAATTAGTCATCTCACCAGCTCCTCCAGTTTTGATAGAGGCTCTGCCCTTCTTGCCCTCCTGCTGATCTTTCAGGGTCTCGTAAACAATCTGGATCACTGGGATACTGAAAGCCTGAGGATGACATGGGGAACCTCAGCTACACCCCTTCACATAATGTTTATTTTAAAAGTAAACTAACATTGTAGTGGTTGTCAGATACTTACTCCTGTTTTGCCACTACCAGTTTCTGCTGCCTTAAATGAAGAAAAAAAGAGAAAAGTTAGATGTCAAACATTATAGTATGAGACAGGTGTGTGCAAAGCGCTAGGCTTACCATCAGCACATCTCCTCCACCGAGAATAAGGGGAATAGACTCTGCCTGGATATCAGTAGGTAGCCTGAAATCCAACGATTGAAATAAATCATTTCGGCTGGTACCACGATAAGACGCCATACATGATTTAGCAGATTTATAGATTAGATTTACACAACAACTTACAGCCAGTCCATCTCCTCCACTGCCTGCGCGATTTCAGGCATAACCCCCATTTCTGTTAACGAAAAAAGTCACATTTAATCATTCAATAGCTTCTAAAAGTCGCTCGATTTTGAAGTTCACATAAAATTCTTACCAGAAAACGCTGCCATTATTGCTGCTACGAGTGCAACCCGACCGGATGGAACGTGTTCAGTTTTTTGCGGCTGGGTGCTACTCGGTTAGTGGACCGTCACAGCAGTCAAGTGACATTGGTTCCGGGATAGTGAATACCAAATACTGTAAACCTTTTAAAGACCGAGCAACTCGTGGGGCCAACTATAGTGTTACATATTATTATGTCTACGTCAGTATTTTTATTTAATATGCAAAGTAGAGTCATGAACCAGCTTTTTATAAGCAGTGCGCAACCGTTTTTAAACGTGGCTGTCTGATGTATTTTGCCCCACGCAGGTTGCCGTAGACTTCTGACAGCTGATACAAGTAAATATGGCTGAAGATAGCTTGATTGAAAGCGAAGATGAAAACATTTTATACGATTTGCTTGTTATTACTGAATGGCCGCCAGAGACGGACACTCAGGTTAGTCATGCTTTCAACTTTGGTTGTATTTTCCGCAGCACAGGACTTTGCGTTGAATATTTATTGGTAAAAATGGTCACCGAAAGTCAACTGTCATCAGTTGCATTGGGTCAGCCACGCAAAGCCACGTAGCTCAAACCTAGTTAAGGTTGAAAACAAAAGTTTCACGTGTTCAAATCACAATATAGTGCAGGATGTGTTCATCTTGCCTCACTGTGCGTAGTCATACATGTGTTTCACTGACAGTTTATGTAAGATCACAGTTCGCTCCAGTTAGCTATTTTAAGACAATATGTGCGTTGTAAGACAAACGGACACAGTTCGGAACGTTAAATAGAAGTGGATATACGTTGCAGCATAAAATTATTTCTATATACTTTAATTTGAAATTGAAAATCGGGCAAATAATGAGCGAATCAAACACAGTGTAGCTATTTTGAGAATGACAATCTCACGTGTCACTTTCTAACACTTACAGTTGCGTGGCAACAAGGAACACAACACCTCTCTGATTGCAAAAGCTGTGACAGGTAAGTTACAGGAGACCCTTCACAAAGTACTGTATCATTAGCACCTGATCACGGCCATTACTTTCAAAATCCTTTGTATTAACTTACAAATTCCGCAATCAGCTTGTCTGCCTGCCATTCAACACGTCAACCTATGGTCCATCATTTATCTAAAAACACAGTATATAGTAGAGTTAGTGGCAACCAGTGTCACCTGTTTCTAGTAGGCCTGCAGTTCTATAGAGATGCTTAATGAGGATTTTTGGCAAAATTGAATACTCAAGACAACAGTAGCTATTTGGACTTCTTGTGGAAGAAAATGCATGTGCAGCAATTAAAGCCAGCTGGTTGGAGTAACTAGTTTATTTTTGTAGAAGAATAGACTAAACTATAATGAGAATGTGGATATTCTCCTGCAGGCAGCTCAATATGCAAGGTTTGAACACCTATAATACATCATACAGCAGACAAGTTTGCTCAGTTAAGATTATGTCAGCATCACGGTTACGATCCCAGAGTATCAATGTGTCACAGTTAATTTTCTATTTCAAATCATAGAGTAGGTGGTTCCAAAACATTGTATGAAACATTGGCCTAGAAAGATACTGTAGTGTTGTATAGATGAACTGTTTTGGTGTGGATCTGGGTAAAGAGACATTTTTTAGCAGGACACTGAATCCTGATCACCTCCAGCAGTAATACTTCCAAATGGACACTTAATATAGAGTAAAATGTCATCGGGTGAAATGAACAACAACAACAAATTAAAAAAGAGACAAATGAACATCAATAAAATGTGACATGATCACACATTAACCATAATTATGCTTACTAACTGATAATGTTTTTCAGGGCCATTCCGCTTAATCCTTCACTACTTGTGGTACAGGTAAGCTCGTCATTTTTATCATGCCCCAACTTGCATATGCATTATTATGGTTTTGTATTGAGCTGACATGTAACGTGAAGCTGTGGTTAAAGTGCTTAATATTTGTACAATTTCTATTTTTACACATTTGTTTTACGTATTTGGCTAAATCCTGTAATAAGTATAAGTTAAATTATGACTTTTCTTGTTCAATATTTATATCTGTTATATTATGGATCAAAAACTATAATTGCATATCTCGAAAACTAAAAACTTTGTTCAGGTGGTGTGAATGTCTTTTGTAAATTGATAGTAAAATTATTCAGCTTTAATGATGAGTTTTTGGATAGACTATTGAGTGATATTCAAATTACCATAAGAACAGCAACACTAACTCCTAACTACATAAAAGAAAACACCTCGAGCATGTGACAATCTCAGAATACAGATGCAACTTTGTTCAGTTTACTTAAAAAGAAGCCTGTCATTTTAGATATAATCTCATCTGAAGATATGAATAAATAATCAAAGACATTTTTATTTACCTTAATACAAATATTATAAGTATGTTTAATATCTACACAGTACGAGTTGCTGTAATTGATAGTACTGGTCCACATCTAGTCTTATTATACTGTATATAAATTATTTATGTAAAGTATTACATAATTTGTAGGCAATTTATACCCTAAATGAGATACAAAATAGATGTATATCTAACTATTTGCAACAAATTCCCATTTTTTATGCTGAGTTGATCCATACTTTATAATTCATCTGCTCCAAAGCCTCTAAAATGTTTTGCCATGCCAATCTTAAAATACTGACCTCATTCTCTTACTGCACACTGTTTGATTGAATGTGCCAGCACATGCCAGAGTCGTTCCTGCGGTGGATTCTGTACGGCTCTTGCACCAAGGCCTGCTTATCCTCTCAGCAGGTGGTTAGCTAGCACCATCAATAACCTTGTAAAATATTTAAGAACTCCTCTAGCTATGTTTGCCTCACAGCTCCCCTTCTCTTTTGTAGATGTGGGAAGATCAAGAATTTTTATTTGATGTAACCAGAGTGCCCTCCACATGCTGTGATATTTCAGTTTGTTAAAGAGGAAATTCAGAGGATTCTAGCAATTTTGTTGTAGCCCCAAAAATAAATAGAGCACAACAACAGGGATATTGTCTATGATGGCAGAGAAGAGGCCTGTTGTTGTTGCTTTGCCGATATCAGTTATAATAGAAAATAATACAGAAACAGTCATGCAATAGGAAACAATGAAGCAAAACATTTTAATCTGATTCAAAAATATTTACTTCAGTTCAACAAAACAAATATTATTGTCAAAATTAAATCATAATCATTAAAGATACATAAAAAACTGAATTTAAATCTAAAAAATTAAAAAGCAAAGAATATTCTGGGGCCATATTTGCAAACACAGTTTTAATTGAATTGAATAGTAGTTTGAATTTAGAATGTTTAAGCATTTTAATTTCTTTATCTTTCCATTTGATATGTGATGCTACTTAATTATAATTATAAAATCAAATAAAACAAAACTTTAGGCACTTTAAGTAATCAAGGAAATATCTGACTTGAAGAATTGTTTTTGTGATGACAAGCTTGCTTACTCAGCAACTGTATGAATATGAACTCGCTCCAGTAGTAGCCTTTTTCTAATTATTTTCAATTTGTTTTTTTGTTGTGAACCTCAGCCCCTCCAGCTCCTCTCTGCCTTTTGGTCTGGTCCGCCTGGCAAACAAGCAGATCAACTGGCAGCTGGTGCTTGCAAGGTGCCAGACACACACACACACACACACACACACACACACACACACACACACACACACCCACACACACACACACACACACACACACACACACACACACACAGACACAGACACACACACACACACACACACACACACACACAGACACAGACACA
>OOFC01018549.1:15531-47384 GCA_900323345.1 Pseudochromis fuscus
CACACACACCCACACACACACACACTCTCTCTCTCTCTCCCTCTCTTTGAGATCAATACCTGAATGTGGACTACTTTGTTGCTGATGTGCACTAAGCTCCCCCCCCGCCCACCTCTCCCTTTGCGTATCCCCTCAACCAATCATTTAATTGTACTCATTATTAGAGACAAACCAAGTAGAAAGGCAGTTTTTAATTGACTATTGATTCAACCATGTAAGACAGTGTTAAGTTTGGTCAAATGATGCTGCAGATCTCCATTAGTTTGATGTGCTTGATTTTTCTGTCTGCCCTTATATCTTTCTTTTCATTTAATTTCCTCTCAAACCCTCTTTGCTCTGTTTAATGCTCCAAATTATTATTATTCCTCCTCTCTTTAAGCTATCCAATCTGGGCTTTTATTCCTCTCTTTGTATCATTTCCTTTCCCAGTTGCCCTGCTGCATAGTCATGCACTTTTTTTTTTAAATTTTCACCCTCAATAATCTTTATTTCATGTCTAATCTAAAATATATATGATTAACATTTGATTATTTCCTTTTTTTTAATTCATATTCGTCCCTGACAATTCTCTCGTTTTACTCCACAGTAATGGCAAACTGTTGGCAGTGGTTCAGGACCAGTGTGTGGAAATTAGGTAATTACTGTCGTCTATCTCACTGCTGGAGACTGTGTGTGTCTGTGTATGTGTGTGTGAGTGTGTGAGTTATTAAAAAAAGCCACCAAAGCAAACATACACACAAGTTTGTGCTCATTTCCAGCAGTTGTAATTATTTCCGGACACAAATCCAATTTCCTCCTCACAAACACCCCCCCCCCAAAAAAAACCCAAAAAAACACTCACTCAGCAATGTGCTCTATTGATATAATATAATGCTTTAAATTAAGAAAAATTGAAACAAAAATCAATAGCCATGAACTAGGTCTAAAAATATGTCTTTCGCTCATGGGGAAGCTTTTGCTCCACTCGTCCCTTTGTGTAACCAGAGGCCACTTTCATACACTGATCAATACGCACAAGCTCCCTACGCCGAGAACCGCGCTGTAGTTGACCTCTTGTCATCGAGACCAACCACGTCTCAGTTTGATGCCGTGTGTTACTCTTGTGTCCTTTGTTCACACTATTGTTGTTTAATCACAGTGTTTTATAGCTCTGCTTGACGGCATGAGGAGGGCTGTGTGAGTGGGTGTTAAGTCAGCTCAAGGCCTTATCCTCTGAGCTCTGTTAAGAGTCTGTCTAAACACGGCCTACTCCCCCTTGTCTGCTTGATCCATTGAGCTACTTTAGTTGGCAGGCGATCAGTGGCTGTTACCCACCTTATACCAGGTCGTATGAGGCTAAGTGTATGTGTAGTTGCACCCATGGGTGTGTGTATCATTGTCATGCAGTATAATACCGCTTTCTTTTTTCACTTTTTTCTTCCTCAGGTCGGTGAGAGATGACTTTGGCTCAGTCATTGGGAAGTGCCAGGGTAAGACCTTCTCCCCCAATGTTATCAATCACAAACGTAGTTCATGGGAAGTGAAGACTAAATCATCATCATTCACTTTACTAAACAGCCCATTTGCTTTATAAATGTGGTGGTTACTGTTCTATAGTACAGTCAGTGCAGTGTGTGTGTGTGTGTGTGTGCTTGTACCCCCACATGTAATATGTCTGCAGTTTGAAGTTGATTTATTAGAGTTATGGTGTGTGTATGTGTGTGTGGAGCTTCACATGAAACAGAAAAAGACAATAGATTTTAAAAAAAGGACAAAGTAGATTTAGGGTTTAGCTAAAATTATTATTACAATAAAAACATAACTTTTTATTATATTTTTTCAGTGTCATTATTCAGTACTGTAACACGTGGGTAAAGGCTCATCAAATAATCAAATTGACATTCAAAACAGTAAAGTGAGTTTTGTTAAAATATTTTAAACTTTTAAACAATATGAATCATTTTACAAAAATGCAATGAAGTGTTATTTTCATTAAAACAATATTGAATTATTGCCAAGCTGAGCTACAAGAAAATATACGACTGAAAAAACTATTCATTGTGTGTGGACTACTTTCTGCGAACGATCCTGCAATAAAACGTGTCACATTTTATAGACGGATAAATTAGGCTGACTTGTTCAACTCGACTGTCAGTGATGACGTCAAATGATGATGATGATTCATCTGCAGAGTAAACAGCTGCGGGGAGTGTTTATAGCATCGGGAGGAGTGAATGAGTGGGGAGTGAACACAGTCACAGAGTCAGCAGAGGTGTTACGTCCCTTGTCCACTTCACATTTGACTGTGGCTGTTAACCTGTATTTTTAATTTACAGTCTGTGAATTAAATAGCACAGTATCTATATATCATTTCCAGGAGTCGGCCCGCGCAGGCCTGTGTTTGAACACATCCATTGTGAGTTTGTTTCAAGATGAATATCGACCACGGTGGCTAATTGGAATGTGTGTGGAGGAGACTGTGAACTGCAACACAGATAATCACCTTCATTCTCCACACTGCCACTCGTTAAACCCAGCCTCGTAGTGACTGATAAAAATAAATCGTCTTGATTAGCTATTTAAATGCCTCGCTGCATTGGTTTTAATTGCAGTATCTAAACACAGTGAGGCCCTAACTTTCAGTAAGTTCAGAAGTTTTTAAACATGTAATACAAAGTTAAATACAGTCACTCAGAGTTTGATTGTTTCCTTGTTGATGTCTTTTTATTTTCTTTTAATTAACGCTGCAGTGAAAAATAGATCAGATCATTTTGTGTAACATGAAAGGTGTCACCGATAGTGTCATAATTATCACTTGACTGCTCTCAGCTTGATGGAGCGTTTAAACATCTTTTAGCTCATTGCTTTTGATTTAATAGCTCACAGTTTTATTGTTTGGCTCGCTCTTACTGCTTTCAACTCTTTTTTTTCCCTACACCATTACAAAAATTGCGAGTTGCAATACATCAATTGGTAACAGCCATAATTAATATTTTACACAACCTCTTTCAAAATGAAGCAAATAAACTAGAAAGCACTCTGTAGAGAACACAAACCTCTGCTATGGCATAATCTGTCTGATCTCCACGTTAGCGATGTGATTACAGCTGATTCTGAAAGCAGACAAGCAGAGCTTCCTTACACTACCGTAATGTATGTAATATATAGGAAACGCCCCATTCCACCGGCTTTCAGAATAACACAAAAGTCCAAGGACTTACGGTAAATTGGTTTGCGCTAGTCACTCGTTAATGGGTTAATTTTACTCTTCTTCTTCTTTTTTGATGCAGCAGTGGTGTTTGCTGCCCCCTGCTGGTTGTCTGTTGTCATTGTTTTTGTTAAAACATTCTTCCTTAATGAATAGTATGGATTTTCTTCTTCTTTTTTTTTTTTAAATCTTATAAAAAAAATCAACCCACTGACCAGCACTAAGGGGCAGACAGTCACAGCATCTAAAGTGCCAGATATTTCTGAGAAGAGATGGTGGATAATCAAACACAGCTGAAGGGAATGTGAATATTGGGCTTAGATTCATCCTGTGGACAAAACCGCAATTTTTCTCCACGGCTGAAAGCTCACACTTCTATTATTATTGTAAACTGAATCAAGCTGGTTTTATGTTTACAGCTTGTTGCACTGCTCCCACGTAGCATAGCATGGTGTTGCTAGGTTTGAACCTGCTGTGTGTGGAGTTTGTATGTTCTCCCTGTGCTTGCGTGGGTTTTCTCCAGGTGCTCCAGCTTCCTCCCCGAGTCCAAATATGTGCCTGTTGGAGTAATTGGTGATTCTAAATTGGCCGTAGGTGAATGGTTGTTTGTCTCTCTGTGTTACCCCTTGTGATGGACCCTGGACAGGTCGTTAGTCCATAAAAAGATAACACCAGTGCTTGCTTATACTGCCAGCCTCCCACACTGAGTTTAATGGGTTGAAAGCAGCCCCTAGACTGTAGCAACATTCACCTGGGTTGTTTTATATTTTTACTAAAAAAACAAAAAAAAAAAACATATGCCATCAGAATAATTTAAAAGAAAAAGTTGAGCAAACAAGTACAGATGTCCTGTGTGAGTTCTTGATTTTGATTAACATTTTCTTCACAAACACTGCCTCAAACACATCAAAGAAACAAACTGCTTAGTAAAAAGCACACAATAACTTGTGTGGGTTTATGTCAATATTTTTCTATCTCTTCCTTCTCATTTTCTTTTGTGGTGTTTTTTTTGTCTTCTCCCCCTCCTCTTCTCAGTCCCCCTCTTCATACTATATTTGTTCTGCTCTGGCTAGCCGTCATTGTGGGTCGTTGTTTCTAATGGTTCATAGTGTGGATAACAGTAGCCCCTGGGCCTGCGTAAACCCCTGCCTCCCTTCTTCTTTTTCATTCCATTTCATCTCTCTTTTTCATTTTTCTTTTACTTCATTTCATTTCACGGAGATTTGTCCTAATGGATTTCGCTGTGATCCTGCCTTTTAATGGCATTTTCTTTTAATGGACGAGCGTGCGTGTTTATCGTCTTTCTACTCGTGCGTGAGCTTATGTGTGTGTGCAGTCTTGTGTGTGTTCTGTACATCCACACCTGTGCATCACCCTGTGCTCTGCCACCCTCCACCCCCCACCTGCTCCTGTTACAGTGGAGTCGACTCCCGCCCCCGTACATAATTCATAAGCATTGAGCTCTGATAAATGCATCTGCAAGGCTTTAGATAGAAGGCTTCTATTGGGTCATTGGGTGTAATTCTTCCCAAGTTCCACCTCCGCCATCGCTAGGAGGAGGGGAGGGGGGAAAAAAAAAAATAGGGACAGTAGCATCCAATTTTCCATCTCCCCAAAAAAGCCATCTATGTGGAAATGGAGCCCTCTCAGCTGCAGAACAAAATACTGTATACAATTTATAATGGGGGGACGAGATAGCAAGGGAGGCAGTGTGAGAGTGAAACACAGGGAAAAAATGTGAAGCCAAAAGAACAAGGAGAGAACAGAGGAGACACTTTGTACATATGGCTTTCATAATGGCTCCATGTTCTTGTCTGCTCCTCCTAAGCCGGGAGTCTCGAAGGTGTGTTAAATCGCCTACATCCTGAGATGCGCTCTCATACTTAGGCCTTAAAATTTGGGGAGCTATTATTTCTCTCAGTAGGTGCCGGATTCATTGTTTCCTGCTTTCTTTCTCTCTCTCAGCGTCTCCCTTTCTCTCATTTTCTCTCTCTCTTTGTCTGTCTCGCCTCCCACTTCTACCCTTTGTTCTTCATTTAAAATTCTAGTCATACAATATCCAACGCCCCCATTCGTTTGCAGTATTGCCCACCAGGGGTTGCAGCAGCGTTCCTCAGCCAAGAAATTCAGTACAATAAACGCCAATAGCGCTGTTATGTGATATCAACAAAAACATAACTTCCTTTTCATAACTTTATTGCTTAGACACAGCACCCGTGGTATCATATTATGTTTCGCACTGTTCTCCAAATGCAAGAAAAAAAATCTTAAGCATATGCTAAATGTTTTATCTGGTTGAATGTTTAAAAATGGAATAATTAAATATTCTACTCTGTGTTTGTGCAAGTCTCACCCCGTTTGCTCCCACGCTGTTTAATATGTTGTGAGATAATAAGGTATTCAAAACAGACCCAGGATCAGAGGCCTTCTATCAGAGGGAACGATGACAGCGAAGCCTTGAGAAAGTGCCAGCAGGCGGGGATGTGCTTTATCACAGCGATATGGTTACACTCACAGCACTGCTGAGCCAGCAGATTGCTAAAACAGTAGCCTATACTTCAATAAACGCTCGATTTATGATCTCCGTTCTCCTCCCCGTTTCTCTCTGGCTCTCTTTTACTCACTCCACCTTTCTCCATCGATGAGCCCGGCTGTGTGAAAGTGTTTGCGCACATCTTTGAAAGACAATTATTGAGATATTACTTGAGCTATCCTTCACAGATGAATTGAATTGGTCCTCAGACACATTGTGTTGATGTATTGCATTAGCTTTATCCTTCTTCTCCCATCTGTATTCATCATCGGCACACAACATCACACCAGGGATTATTCATAGAGAGTTTTCTCATCTGACTTAATTTATTATCCGTGCTTCCTTGATTCTTTTGTCATTCTTTTTTCCTGTCTTCTGTTTTTGTGGGATTTATGGTTCCTTTTTTTTTTAATTTTTTTATCTGCTGCAGTGCCAAAGGACCCAAACCCCCAGTGGCGAAGGGTGGCGTGGAGCTATGACTGCACCCTGCTGGCCTACGCTGACAGCACCGGCACCGTGCGCCTTTTCGACCTCATGGGCAGCGAGCTCTTTGTCATCCCGCCGGTAAACATGCCTTCAAACAACGCTTTCCCCTTCCAAGATTTAATTGTGTTTAATTTGGGGTTTCTTGTGCGTTCTTTGATACTAATTATAAATGATTAGACGTAGCATATGGAGACCCTGCGTTAATTAGGCTTCTTTTCTCAGTGTCTTCTCCACAGCTCCTCACATTTTCTCAGGGGATCTGTTCAATTGCAGTATTTTACATCTAATATCAGTGTCTGTTTATGTTTTGAATGAAAGCGTCAGCTGGATTTGAAGTTAAAAAAGGCAGATTCTTGTTCTGACCCATAGACTGTTAACAGAATGGACAAAGTTGTGACATCACTAGTTGGTTTGTGAAATCACGGTTAGTATTTGAATGCTGCCATGTTGGTTTTTTGGAGCCAGAAGTGACCATATTTGGATATGAAAGGACGTTGACCAAAGTGCTGCACAAAAACAGACAGATAATAAAATTTACACAAGTAAAATGTAATAAAAATGCAGTAATAATAAAAATAATTAAAATACCCAAAAAAACAAATAACCTAAAAGACAAGTTCTCAGTCCGGTTTAAAAGCCAAAGAATAAAAATAGGTTTTTAAACGAGTTTTAAAAGTGTCAACTGGGGGTGAGGTCCTGACATGGAGAGGCAGGCTCTTTGTCGTTGCTCCAAAGTTTTGGAGCAACGACAAAGAAGGCCCACTCTCCCCTATGTTTTAATCTGGCCCTTGGCACCACCAGGAGCAACTGGTCAGCTGACCTCAGAGCACGAGCCGGAGTTAAAAGGTCTATGCAGGCACTCACCAATGTAATGACTTAAAAACAAATAGTAAAATCTTAAAATCAATTCTAAAATGGACCGGGAGCCAGTGTAGGGAGGCTAAAACAGGTATAATGTGATCTCGCTTGCGTGAGCCAGTTTAAAGGCGGGCAGCGGCATTCTGGACTAACTACAGCCGAGACACCAAGACGAGACAGATAAAGGCATGGATCACCTTCTCAAAGTACTTGTGGGACAGGAAGGGCTTGACTTTGGAGAGGGTTTTCAGGTGAAAAAAGCGAGCTCTAACTACTGCATTTATTTGATTTTTAAAAGTGAGGTTGCTGTCAAAGAGCACTCCCAGATTTTTAGCAGCCGGTTTGTTAAAGTAACTTAAGGGGTCAGGGTCAATACTAAGGGTGGCTTGAGGGCAAGGGGGTCCAAACATAACATCTCAGTTTTCTCTTCATTAAAATTCAGAAAGTTATTACCCATCCATCTTTTAACATCCTCCAAACATTCCAGTTGGAGACCTGTTAGATAAACTAACCACGCTCCAAAAATGTCCTCTTTTTGAAACCTAATATCTACTTAATGATAAAACGAGTTAGCTGATGACACCAGAATGAGTATTTCATAATTAAAAATGTGTATTTTTGAATGGAAGTCAATTGGCACCAGAAGTTTTCAGAGCTAGCATCTAGTGGCCATCAGGGGTATTGCACCTTTTTGCACATTGACCTCGTTTTTGAGTCTCCCCTTATTTCTTCCATATGACCAAACAACAGTACGCCACAGTGGATTTGACTACATTTGTAACCATTCACTTAGTCCGTTATGAGGATTGAGACTGTGCGTCTTGTCTCTAGAGATAAGTTGGGCCATGCTCTGCTGTTTCAGTGCAGCACACATTTACTGGGCACTTTGAGCTGCCTGTCACCTTTGAAGGAAATGCCTCCTCGTCAGACACGCTCCGTGCTCTCTTTGTCTGTCACGCCTGCTTTTTAATTCATCGTCTGTTGCTTCTTCCCTGCTCTTTTGCTCACAGTGCCCCATTCGTCTTTTCCTCATCTTCATCACCTCCTCTCTTTAATTTTTCACATGCCTGCTGCTCCCCCAATCTCCCCTAGATCCTCCTTTTTTTTTTCTCCACACTCACATTCCTCTCATCTATGCACGTCTGTCTGCGTTGCCATTTCAAGTCGGTCCACCGTTCCTCCCTCACTTTAATGCCCTCTGTGTGCTGCATATTATCGTTCCTCCATTTCTATCCATCACTCCTTCCGTCGCTCTATCCGCCCTGTCAGAGACGGTGAGCGCAGACACTCGTCCCTCTCCCCAGCCACGCTCATCTCTCAAAGTCTGTGATCCTCATTCCTTTAGTGCAGCTCTGCTTTGTTATGCATCTACACTGAGTGTGCAGCAGCCCCCCCGCTCTGCTGTACTTTTCCTCTTGTTTGTCATTGTTAAGTGAACACACCAGTGACTTGCTGCTATTTCTGGAGGAGATGATAAAAAAAGTCAATTTGACAGAAAGTGTGCATGTGTATAAAAAAATTAAAAATCGGCTCCCCCACCTCTCTCACATCCTGTCGTACTTTCACTTACTGTCTCTTATCTTTTGTTCTCTGCCTTCCATCACTCGCTTTCTTCGTATTTTTTTGTGTCTATTTTATGTTTTTCAACAAATGCTGCTGGTAAGGTGCGTCTTTGTTGTCTGCCCTTGTAAAATCTTGCACAAACCGATAGATAATTATGCATATTTTTCTATGTCTTTTGATTTCCTCTACAAGTTACATCAGTCATATTCACGCCGCCTTCATACACGACTCTTCTTTGTTATCCCCCTCTTGATCCAGGTGGTGAGTTTTCCTGGGGATTTCAGTTGTGCGGTGGCGGGACTGATCTTCTTGGAGTACACAGCCAGTGCTCAGTGGTCAGCCGAGCTTCTCGTTATCACGTACGGTGGCGGCCTCAAGAGCTACCTGGTCAGGTGAGAGACAAAACTGCTGAAGCTGCTAGAAATAATGAGGTTTCTACAACACCTTCTGATCAGTCACAATAGTGTAGCTGGAATAAATGACCTTCAACGGTTCTTCAAAATACCATAAATAGTTGTTTATCATACTCTCATTTTTTTTAATTAGGCAGCTCACATACTCATCCACAAACCATCTGACCTGCATCATCATCCTCTGCTTCTGTTCACAGGGCATTGTTTCCTCTTTCACATCTTATGCTTCAGTTCTGCTTCCACTTCATCTCAAATTCAACTTCAGTTAAAACTAAACTACTTTTACCAGCTCCCTTCCCAAACATTTAATGCTTCAAATGCTTTCAGCTTTTTCTCGTTAAATAAGAAAACTGTTTTCAGTGGTTACACATCAACTTATATTTTGCTTTCTTTCATCTCTTACACGCGCATTAGATGACTTTTTTTTTTCCTTTCTAAATTACACTTCAGATGCTTCAACTGTGCTCATTTCTTTGGCTTTAACAGTTTGATTCCTTTCAGTAATTACGCTTTTACTGCTTTCACCGCTCTCACGTCAGCTGACATCTCAGAAATCTATCCTCCCCTCCTCGCCTGGTGTTCAGGGTTATCGTCTTTTTACTCTTCACCTGCTTTCATGTTTTGTTTTCTGTGGTTACACAGCACCTGACATTTCAGCTGCTTTCATCTCTTACTCTTCAAATGATCTCAGCATGTCAGCTGACATTTCAACTGCATTAAAATGTTTCTGATCACTTGACATTTCAACTCCTTTCAGCCACTAATTTGCCTTACAACAGGCTCTATATTATATTGTACTTTCACTGGTTTCAACTGCTTTTGATTTTTGCACTTGAAAATACACCAGTTTGCAGTTAACTATTCAACATGTGGGCTTTTTTTAAGTATTTGCACTCAAACATTTAGCCTTATTTGTTTTCAAGTCAGTGCTTATGGTTGAATATGCAGTTCAGCTTCATTATAGGACAACATTAAAAATGTACTCAGTATTCTTTTAGTTTTTGTATAAGTGTTGCAAATCAGCCTTTTAGAAAAGAAAAATTTCAACAGCATGAGTGCTGACATTTCTTTCAGACATTTATATTTGTGGACAATGTGCTGTTGACTTAAAGGTAAAAAAATGTATCTTGCAATAAAACCTACATTTTATTTTAAAACCTATATTTTAGTGGTAGATTTTGCAGTTAACCATAGACCGTATGGAATAGATGAAGCTAACGTGACTTCACCTGTTGGTTTGTGGACAGTTTGAAGCCAAGAGTTTTGTATCTGACTGTCGTCATGTTGTTTTTTTGGAGCTCGGTGTGACCATATTTGGTTATGAAGGGAGGCGGGCCTAACCCTGGAACCTAAGCACGCTGTCCAATGAGACCAGGCCTGTCGATCAAACTAACCACGCCCCAAAATATTCCTCTTTTTATGAATTAATTGTGATTTTTTTTTTTTTTTTTTAGAGTTGACTCACAGCTGTGAAAAAAAGTACTACCTGAACATTTCTTGAGAGTGACAATTTTTGAAGTGAAGTCAGAGTTTTTTGGAGCCATCATCCAGTGGCCAATCGGGAGTATTGCACTTTTTTTGCACTTGCGCATTTGTTTCAGTTTTGAGACCGGGTTGATAAGATCTATATTCAGTTCATGCAGTTAACTTGAATTGATTACAACAATGGTTATTTACTGTAAGTCCAACAAAATCTCTCAGTGAGAGAGACTTGCACATATCCTCCTTTTAACCTACAGCACTGACATGTTTTACTCTTTTCACAGCCATGTGTGTGTTATGCTAATAAATAATTTGTGAACAAGCTAAAATCAGGTATCAGCTACAACACACAGCTTTCCCTAGTTGTTGATTGCTGTCCCGTCTTAAGGGATTTTTCAGGTGTGCAGCTCACTTTAACACCTAAACCCGCTCTAAGCTGCTGTATTATCATCTGATTTAAATGCATATACTGAATATTCTAACCTTTACAGGCCTGTGCACCCTATTTATTGTATGATTTGATGCTTCATGCTTGTCTATACATAAACATTGAGGGTGGTGATATCCCCACGTTGAATACCAATATTTAATCAAAGACGCATTTTGAATATTTGATTAATGACATCTGATTTTGTGTGTGTGTGCCTGCCAGAGTCTGGGTGTGTGTGTGTGCTTTCCTCATGGCTGCCCACGCCTTCTCCTTTTTTTAATTTAGCATTAGCACTATGGTGTTATTTCAGAGATTTTCCCATTTCATTGTGCGAGATTGCTGCAGTCACACCAAGCCGCTGCGCAGTGACACTCCAAGACACGGGGTGAAATTGTGCATGTGTGTTGAATCTTTATCAGATGACGTCCTGCACGCCGAGACTTCCCTTCAATTCTGCGTGCAGAGTGATGTTTACTGAGAGGGGAGGGCAAACACTGATTTATATTTCTGTTACAGGCAGATAAATGATGTTAGCTGCCTTTGAAGCCATTGAGATGTCTGAGTGTGTGTATGTGTGTGTGGAGGTAATTAAGATGTGGGAGACATTTGCACCAGATTTCCTCTGAAAGTGTTTTTAAAGGTTCATTTTTAGTCTGGAGCTTACACTTCCTCTTCATATGACTGCATTCCAATATTGTTGCTCAAACACTTTAAATTAAAAACTCAGAGTTATGGCTGAGCCTTGACAGTAAGTCACCTCTCTCTCTCCCTCTCTCTCTCTCTCTCTCTCTTTTGCTCGCTCTGTGCCAGCCTCTGTGTGTGTGTGTGTGTGTGTGTGTGTTAACATACACCCAGCTGCTTTACTGTGGCATAAACACCTAAACGTCTGGAGGAAGCTGAACTGCGTTTCCTTCAGCTATTTCTGTTGCGCTCTCTTTCTTTGTGCCTTTTCTTTTCTCAGCCTCCCTTTCTGCCTCTCTGCATGCAGTTTACACTACAAAAAGAAAAAAAACCAAAACATTTCCCCAGTGAGACATCCCAACACAAATTACACGACATCTCCTCTAGTACCGATCTAATTTACTTTGCCCACTTAAATTAGATTATATATATTACCATGTCTCATTTTAATTGCAGCTGGGAGAAGAATTGCTCTGTCATCTTCCTCAGCACAGCTTTGTCGTGCCGTTAACAGTTTCCACATAAATGTTCGGGTTTTAATTGTTTATGCGACTTCAGTTGTAGGCGGCTTGTCGTTTGACTCCGTCTCTGTCTTTTCGTTTCAGCGTGGGAACCAATCAGAACTTCCAGGAGAACCACACCTTCAATTTTTCCTCCCACTACTCTCATGGCATTACCTCAGCTATTTACCACCCCGGCCACCGGTACGTTGAATGAACACGCCAACACACTTTCAGCTTTGAGTGCCTGTTGAATATAATTAAACTAGTGAGTATTTATTTAGAAAAAAAAAAGAAGTTTTCTTTGCAGCATTGAGTTTTGCCAGCCTAATTAATGGCTGTATCCTTCACTTGACAACCTTAGACATTTTTATTTTCTGTTATGGCCTCCACAGACCAAGCCTCTACTTATTAGAACAGTGTTTCATCAAGAACGGTTTTCATATATTTATATTCAGACTTCTGCAAACATCCTTCAGAATTACTTTTCTCTCTGAAACCCACATGGCCGTATACAACTCGGATATTGGAATTGAAAGTTTTGCCAGTGATTGCAAACACTTTCATCATTTGAACATCTGGGAACATCGTCAATATGCGTCTTCATATGTAATATACTGATTCCTGTTCTAAAGCTTAATGTAAGTTCACTGCAAATTCATTTTAAGTAAAACTTGCTGCGAAAGGTTGCTTCGCGGACAAGTTATGGTGATGAAATATACGCTCCATGACAAGATCACTTTAAGAGACAGGCCTAAGATGGTACACTGTGGAATGATGCCAAAGGGCTTACTCAGGAATAAATGAACCAATCACTTTAATGTAATACCTGCTGGAATTCACTCGCCATGGCAGTCCAGGACGTCCTTGGCCTTCTTCGCCTGCACAGCATTCAAAAGTTTTGGTTAATTATATCTGGCTCATACCCATGACCTCGCTGTTTTCAATACGGTCCCCACTCTGCACAAACCAGATTTAGTTTGGCCAGTGAAGCTTGGTTTGGCAGCTTAATGGGTTTTGGCAGCAACTGTCAAATGTTTGCCAACTGATAGATGAGATGAAACTTTAATGATCCCCGAGTGAAAACTGGGTCAACATCAGAGAGAATAGACCACAGATGACAAAAAGGATGGTGATAAACTGGATTTAAGAAAATTTAGAAAGCTGAACATGGTTTTAAAATTAATGCATGGATTGTTTTATCATGCATGCACAGACGTGTGTTTGTGCAGATGTGCATCGGGAAAGCTGGAGGATCTCTGGCTGGTTTTCACTGAACCACAAGATCAGAGAATACAGAAAGGAGTGCCTCATAATAGACACGTGCAACAATGTTATCACGCATATTCATCAGTTTACCAACTAATCCTCACACATTAGCACTTGTTAAATATGCAGTATTCCCTGCACCAGGGGGCAGTGTTGAGCTGAACAGCGCTGCTCCATCCACACTGCTCCCAGAGCTACTGACCATTGTTGCATCTGGTCCGTCTCACTGCAGAGAAGGAGCCACAGACAACTGTCTTAACTGTGATTAACCAGTGATTTTAACCAAACTTTTACATCTCGCTACTAATCTTTAAATTCCCTGTTTTGCTAAATGGCACTTCTGTAGTGTGAATATTTACTGATGCCCTGGCTTGAACCCAAGCTGAAGGATGATCTCACACTGTCTGCCTTAATTTTCTGTCCTTATTACACAGTGTTAATTGATCAGACAGTATCATTGAGGTGGCATTCGTGTGTGTGTGTGTGTGTGTGTGTGTGTATTTTTAGATTGCTGCTGGTGGGGGGCTGTGAATCAGGCGATGACAGTACATCCAAGGCCTCTTGTTATGGCATCACAGCCTGGAGGGCTCTTTCGGGCTCGCCACACTACAAGCAGGTCACCAGCTATGAGGACGACGTCAATACGGTGAGGAGTCCTCCCACTTACACACATGTTCATGGGGGGGGGAAAACGATTTATGCATTGTCTAACACATTTATTGTGTGTGTGTTAGAACCAGAAGAGAGGTTTCTTCAGGATTCCCAGCTTTAGATTCTTTTCCAGACAAGGAGATGAAAAGGTACTACACTGTCAAATTATAAATTTAATCCGTAGAAGCTGGCAAATGTCCTCTTTAATTTGAAAAAAAAAATGTGTGTCTGCATTTGTGTTGCCCAGGATGGTGTGTTTCGCATGAGTCTGAGCCCTGATGGCACCCTGCTGGCTGTCATCCACTTCTCTGGTCGTCTGTCTCTCTGGGACATCCCGTCCCTGAAACAGAGGGCCACCTGGAGCCAAGACCAACAGGTATGTTTCTAAACCTCTTGCATCTTTGTGTGTGTGTTTTTTGTGAGTGCATCCATGAATTTACTTAAGCAGAGTAAAACCTGTGTTCGCTGCAAATGTGTGCCCTGGTAATATTTTGTACATCAGATGCTTGACTGACTGTATTAATGTAATCGCTTTCTGGCCAAGCTATGTGCGTGTGTGCTGAGGAGGATTGTGTGCATGTGCTGTAAGTGTGGTGGCTTGTGAACAACTTATATTTGCTGAATGTTTTTTTTTGCCGATTTATGCGGTGTTGTGTGTATGTTCTGCTTGATCGCTGGTAGAGCTTCGTGTGTGTGTGTGTGTGTGTGTGTGTGTGTGTGTGTGTGTGCTGTAAGTGTAAACAGGGTTAGCAGATTAATTTCTTCCCCCTCTCACTCCTTCTCTTCTTCTTTGGTGCCTCCGTCCTTCGGTCCTCCCCGCAGCCAGGATTTGAGGAGATCAACCCAGAGTGGAAGACATCGCTGGAGAGGAGGAAGAAAATAAAAGGTAGTTTGGCCTGAAGGGCTAAAGAGAGACTACTTTGTTGCTGACACAGCAGTGCACACTGGATGCAATTTAATGATCTTTGACATGTTGTATTCACTGAATTATACAGTTATTTAGACATACAACCATATATTATATGCCAAGGCTAGCAAGTATTTTTCTCCTTCAGTGTCCGTGCCTGTGGATATGTGTATTTCTGTGCTTGTGTTGTTGCCTGTACGTGTTTATGTGCAGTCCTGTTTGTGCAGCTGTAAAACCTTTTTTTTTTTTTTTTTTGTTGACAGTTTTAGGCCAGTGGTGGTGACAGCTGTGACAACTTGTGTAAGCAATAATCCGTGTATATGCCTTCATCTTAAGCATGACAAGTGATGTCACACGTCCCCATGTGTAGATAGACAGGAGGAAATCAATTCAGGAATGTTAACTGGGATAAGAGTTTACAATCCCACACGGTGAGGTTACCGAGTGCATAAAAACACGTCGTCCTGTCTGTCCTGTTTGGTCCAGCCTCCCCTGGTGTCCAATCAGGTCTTTAATACCACCTTCATGTCTTACCACACCTGTCCCCAGATAAGGAGCAGTACTACCCGCTGGTGGATGTGAGCTGGTGGAGTGACAACGTGCTGATTTTGGCCCGTTGCTCCGGCTCCGTCACCGTCTCATCCGTCAGGACTCTGCGCAACCTGCTGGGGAAATCCTGCGAATGGTTTGAACCCTCACCACGACTCACCGCCGCACATGATGGGGGCTTCCTCAGCCTGGAGGTAAATGTCAACACAGTGGTTATGCATGGGTGTGATTGGGTAAACAAAGGGAGGGAGTTTGTAAAGCATCCTTTAGTGCTAATCACAGATCATACATTCTGGCCTTGAAGGCTTTAAAAGGGATATTATAGAGGACAGTTGTGTGTTGTTTTTTTATCCCTTTCATCCGTTTTCCAATTACCTATTCAGTTTAAAGCTAGCACATGCCTGGAGCCAGCAAAATAAAATAGACTGGACAGGCCACAAGTCTATTTTTATAGGAATATCAATTCTTTTGCTTTAAAAATTACAGAGTTAAAAAAAAAAAGTGAATTTCACTGCATGGTTTCTGATGCAAAGTGAATGTACTGTACGTTATTGCAACAGAGATATGTGCACAAATTTGTGACATAAAGCCTTTGTGCTGCCGGCTGATGTGATTCCCCACAGGACAATTTCTTCTGACTAAAAAATGAACTCAGAATCCTATATCATTATAGCCTGGCAGGTATTTTCAGTTTGTTATTGTCACTGTGTAAAAGCATGTGTATTTGTGCGTACATAGTGGTAAAAGCAGGAGATGATGAAATATGCTTCCCTGTGTCGTCTCCAAACAAAGACCCTGATATCACATAACCCTGCTCTTTTATTTTAGTCTGTGCTTTTATTTAGTTTTTTATCTGATTGCGTAGAGAGTGAGAAAAAGAGAGAGATTTCTTTAGCTGCCAACTCTTGGGAAAGGTTTCATCAGCCTGCCTCGGCGTGGAGTCGGCGGGGTGGCGAGGGGGGGATGGTTGTCTGTGTTTGTATCTACACCAGTGTGTGCACTGATAGCGCCTTGGACATGGGCCCTCATGTGAAGATGGGGCAAGATGTGGAATAATGGATGATTATTAGAAACCACACAACTGTTTTACAGGTGCTAAGCTCAAGGGCCAGCATTTTTTTTCTACTGAGCACAAACCCAGAGGAGCATCATAATAAAATATGAGGACTTGCTGCAGAGTGCGGATTAAAAAAAGGCAAATAATCCATCTCTAACTGAAGCAATCCCAAAACTAGAGATCAGGACAAGACCAGTAAGAGAAAGTACTTTGGACAGCTTGGATTTAGAGTCTGTATTGAGCAGCTCGGCCTTGCCGTTGTATTGTATTTAGACAGCCTGCTGAGCTGGCATTAGGGCGTTAAATTAAGTGTTTACCAACTTAAGCACAGCTAGATGTAAATTGTGCTGTATTGCATTTCATGCTTCATTTTTCATCTATCACTTAATGCTGGGAAAGAAGTGTCCATATATGCTGATTCTGGGCAGAAGCTGTAAATCTGACTCTCAGTCATCATGCATGGCTGATCTTCAGCTCAGCAGCCTTCAGTTTATACTTTGGGCCAACGAGACAGATGCTTTTATGTGGGAAGACAACTGTGGCTTTATGATCACTGTTAGGCCAAATGTTTGCAGTATAATTCAGATTTATGTTATGCATCAAACTCTCTTGTGCACCATCATGTTTTTAAATTCTTAATTTTTTGTGTCTGTGTTTACCTCCTGCGTACCAGTGCGAGGTGAAGCTGGCCCAGAAGCGTGGGCGAGTGGAGAGCAACCTCAGCGGCGGGGCTAGTGAAGATGAGGAGGGAGACGATGGCGGAGACTCTGACTCAGATGATGAGTCCTCGGCCAAAGCCCGATACTTTGGCTACATCAAGCAGGGCCTGTATTATGTGACAGAGATGGAACGGTTCGCTCCACCACGCAAGCGCCCTCGCACTGTGATCAAGAATTACCGTCTGGTCAGCCTGAGGTCAACCACACCAGAGGAACTGTACCAGAGGAAGGTAGGAGGCTAAAACTGCATTTATCTACAAGCTGGGTTAGTGTTCATGGTGCCTGCTGATGACTAAATGTCATAAAGAAATTGCTGTATTGTACAAGTCAATGCTTTCATAGTGCCCCACAGTGAGGTTACACTGCTTTTCTTCTGTGGTATTTGCGTGGTATTAAATTTAACAAGACTTCCTCCCAAGCCCATGAATGTGTTTGGTAACTTGTTTGAAAGAGCACTTTGAATTATGAAAATGGAGGATCAAATAAAAGCGTAGCATGATGTGGTTTAACTTGGGCTATTTTGTTGTGCATCATGAATCAAACCAGTCTGATTCAGGGACCTTGGAGCATGGTTACTCGAGAGCTTAGTTGTTTTTTTTAGCCCCACCAAAAACTGTATATGGAATAGACCACTAATGTGACATCATCTGTTGGTTTTTTGACTTTGAGTTTGGCATTTGAACGTCGCCTTCTTGGTTGTTTGGAGCCAGAAACGACCATATTTAGATATGAATGAAGGAGTGAGGAGGCGGGTTTCACTCTTGAAGGCGAGCACGCTACCCAGTGTGTATGAGACTTAAGTTCAGAGCTGCTTTTATTGGAGACCAAACCTATCAATCAAACTAACCCCGCCCCTAAATCTTACTCTTATTGAAAACTAATATCTACTTAGTTATGAATTTGTTTTCAGATGGAAAAAAGTGTTGACTTTAGCTCCAGTATTTAGCATTTCATGATTGAAAATGCTGATTTTTTTTAATTGAAGTCAATTGGAGGAAGAGTTTTTTTGGAGCCAGCATCTAGTGGCCGTCAGGAGTATTGCACTTTTTTTTTTGCACTTCTGTGTTCACCTCAGTTGCTTTGTCTATTTCCATACAGTCTGTCTATGCCGTCTGTTTCTATATACAGAATGTCTCCAGTGTGATGGCACAGTGCTCGTCTGGTGGGAAAATATCACAGCTGAAATAAGATTAACCCTTTAATTCGAGTGTGTCGTCTGCACATGCATCTTTGGATTACCGTAATTATGTCACAGTTTGCGCAATCCGAAAAATTCCAACTGTTCTGAGAGCTGAGATGTTGCACTTTACAGTAAATATGGTGTCATTACGGTAATTTCACTAGCACTTCTCCCAGAAGCTGGCAAAGTAGGTGATTTACTATATACTACGTGTTGTAAAAGTGTAATAACAGGGATGATGAAACAAGAATAGCCGAAAAACACAAAAACAGAATTTGATTTTAGAGTTTTAATGAACAAAAACACTGCATCTGCACATGAATGTTAGATTTTGCATGTTAAATTTGAATTTAAAATAAGCAAACAAAGTCCAAGTGGAAATTTGCAGGCTCAGGTGTTAAAGGGTTAAATAATTTTGTACTGGAAAATGAATCATGGATTTGGTGATTTCCTGACACACCATGAGTTTGACATTTGAATTTTGATTGAATGTCTCAATAAGCGTCAGAATTTATTTTTTATCAACTTGTTCAATACTTGAAATGATTTTTTTAATAAAACAAAATGACTGACACGTTAACTGACATTATCCTTGAGGCAAACGCTGTACTTGCCAAGCATGTTAGCGTAGTCATTACCATTTTAAAGCACAAACAGGCAGCTTGTTGGTGCTGAATAACTGTACTCTATGGATAAATCCTATCACCTCTATTTGTATTTCACAACATTATTTATAATAATTGTTGAGACGTGAACAGATGCAACCTAATGTGACAATTCTGGGTTGCAGTCGCAGCTGTGTTAAACTGAGTAGGAGTTTTCAAAATAAGGGAGCACAACTGAGGTGGAAAAAAACAGTCACATTTCTATTACTGTTTCATTATTCACTGCGGCACACACAGTGTTTAGGTTGTGAAAAGCTATCGTCAGTGTTGATGCTGAAATGCCTTCATGTTGGGATTTGAATGTCTGTTTTTTTTTCTGCTCAGCAATCTAAACAACAGTTCCAGTGCTGATGTGCAGTTTTCTGCCTCACAGTACTCTAAATTCATTTCCGCAATACAAATTGATATTGCCTATTTAATATTTCAAAGATACTCCATTTCTAATTATACAATCCCTTATGCAAAGCCTTTACCGTATTAAAACCAATACATGAGTCACATGCACCTCACTGTAATGCTAGCTAATCATTTTTAAGAGCAGTAGTCAATTGTCTTCAATGGTGGATATCACATTTACCATGAAACTCTTAATTTCTTTTTGCCACTTAATTTAGCAGCAGCTGAAGGACGTCACATGAATCCGTTTGGTCATTGACTGAATTGTAACAAGCTGATCTGCAAAATTGGTTTCGGACTAAATAAATCCTGTGCCAGCTCAGTGAAGTGCTATTGTTTTGTTGGACCGGCTCCAAGAGTACTGTTGAGGAGAAATGAAACCCAAGCAAGATGTTCAGTCTGCTTTAAGGCTATTTTTCAGTCCCAGGGAATTCTCTGAAATGCTAATTGCTGCATTAGAAATATGGCTGTTGGTGCTATTTGCTACAAATTGCAGCAAAGACAACAACATCCTCTATCATAAAGCACAGTGAGAGTGGTATCGGCTCTCCACGGTCCCAAGTTTGAGCATGGTTCATCAGTCATTTTTATGACCCATCATCTACTACCTTCTTCATCATTGTCATCATCATTAGATGCCATTAGTCATCACCATCAATCCTAACAGTGGAGAGTTACAAAGTAATATATCATTATTATCTCTTTGTAACACTTGGTAGCAGTGGCACCTCTCCAGCTGCTGCTGCTGCTCTCCTGTTGACATTTTTTTTTCTTCAATTCACATGTACCACATGTAGGCGTGTAAGTGAAGGGGAGGAGGGCTGTTTGTATCGTCTCAGTGTGTATATGTACAAATGTGTGTGTGTATGTGTGCATATTTGTGTGTGTCAGTCAATTCCAGCCTATTACGGGTGTTACATTTGCTCAATCACAGCAACCAGAACGACCTGATCCCTCCTCAGAGATTCACCTCAGCCAAGGTTTGTAGTCCAATTGACCGTGAATAGACCAGAACAAGTGATTTCAGGTTATTTCCTCAAGTCAGCCTCTAATGTGTTTAAGAGTTTGATGATGCATTTGGTGGCGTAACCCTGCCTGTATAAGTAGCACACTGGCAGGACTGCTAACAGTTTTATTAGCTGAATCCAGAGAGAGAAGGAAGCGTTTTTTGATGTCCTCCTACGTGAGGTTTAACTGTGTGGGGTTCTTATTGCCCTCCAGGAACTACAGTCTGGCTAATGTGTTGCTTTGTACTCCTACACACAGAAAGAGATGGATACTCAGTGTGTCTGTCAGCCAGTGTACTTTCAAACACATTGAGTGGGCCTGCATAAACTGAGGTGTCATTTTGCTGTTGGATTAAATCATTTTATGAAGCATTGATATGACGAAAAGCTGTTTTTGTAGCATCATAATGTGTTGACATTCAAGCCAGGCCAATTCAAGATTAATACAAATAACAACAGCGACTACTATTGCTGCGTTCCATTTGCCGTTGGTCACATCTGAGTTGAATGCGTTCCGGATAAAAAGTCGGAAAAAAAGATGGCGGCATCCATGGAAACTATGCTGCGTTCCATTTGTGGGAATGTCTGGGAAATTGCAAATGGAACGCTGCTCCATGTCGGAGTTTCCCACTGGGATGTTGGACGTTTCTGATCAGCCCCGAGTTGGATTTCAACATGGCGGCCGCAAGCGTAAATCGTAAATAAAGCTCATGAAATATGCTGTTTATCCGCAGTTTTGACCATTTATGTCACATCAACCGTACAAATCCATGTTATATACAGACATTAATCTATAGTGTAATTACTTTGTACAAATGGGATTTTGGAAGGCAACAAAGGCTGTGCTAACAAATGCTAAAAACATTAGCTCCATAGTAGTTAAGTCGGTGTTTGTTTGTCATACTGCTTTAGTTTTGTATGTTTAAAAGCATGTATTGACCATATTTAGATATGGAGAGAGGAATGTAAATATTCCTGTTTTCAAAGACATTTTTTAAAGATGGACCACCAGATCCCTTATCAGAATATTTGACTTTTAATTGAATTAATTGCATTTAACTGCCATATTTGCACTGTTTGTAAATTGCACTGGTCATAGCCACAAATGTAATCTGTTAGGTGCCTCATGTCATGTTGGTTTATTTATGGATTTTATTTTGGTTAAATTTAACTCAACTGTTTCTACATGCCCTTATTTGTATTTTTAATTGCTTGGATGTTTTATGTTAAATACTTTTTTACGTAATTTCTTTTATAACCACTTAGTTTTTATTTGATATTTTTTTCCCACTTCTGTATTGGCCTCATTTTTGAGAGCCAGTTGCTTTGTCCATTTCTGCATTATACAGTCTATGCTCTCAGCATGCAAAGTAGCACATTTGACCATTCAGTGATATAAAAGACGGGTGTAGGAAGTGGACGGACTAGAAAGCACTCGGGGAGCACAAACCTCCCCTAAGACATAATCTATGTCTGGTCTCCAATTGCAGACTTTAGTTTTACCTAAGGAGCCGAAACATTTTAGTGTCTTCAGTTTGTTCATACCGCTTCCTTCCTCTTCTTCCTCGCCAGCTCAAACAAATGATCGAGATTGGTTCATTAGTTTTTCTGTGATGTTGCTAACAGACCAGCAAAAACATCTTCTTGGGGGAGGTAAATATGGTAAACACACACACCTGATGTCAGTTAGTATTGTGACCATGTAAGCATACTGATGCTAATCAGTACGCCGATGTGGACTTCTTGGCTTCTTATTATTTTACTGATGCTTTGTATAATTTTAGATTCCCAGTATCTGGCTCCTGATTTCTCATTGGGATGTTTTCCCTCTGGTCATTTGATTGTTATTCTTCAAATACCCCCAGATATGTTCTTCTCATGCTTCTGCAGCAGACCCCATCCATTGAACACTACTGCACAGAGGGAAATCTGTATGTTTGAGCTGTTCCTATTTAATCATTGGTTATTCTGTGTGGGTACTCATGATTTATAAAGTGCCATTCTCGTGCATAGGTTTAGTCAAAGCCTTGGATTTGTTGTCCTTCACTGTAATGGGAAAAGGCTATGAAACTATGGGCCATGAACAGTTCTCCCATCTTTGTTTTTCGAATACATATTCTGTTGTTTGAATTCATTCAGTGTATTTTATTCATTTAATTCTGTCTCTGAACACAGTGTGGAAAGGTTAAATCAGTAATATACCCTTGGCATAATGATACAATATAAAATAAACATAAAGAAATAAGTTTTCTTTTGTGCTTTCAATGTAACAAACTATCAACCTGTGCAGCTGCTTTCATTCTATTTTCTATTTCTTTAGAGTTGCTGCTCAATTCCTGAACATTTTCATCAACTGTTATTTTTATTTCACGAACAAAATGAATGTTTAAATACTTTTGTTTTCTGATTGTCTGCATTTGTATTGACTGTGTCGGTTCGTCTGTTTCCAGTGTGATGGAAGCATTCATAGGTTTTGGCCATTGTAGTGTTCACCGTGCACATTTTGGTCTCCTAGATCGACAATGAGGAATATGGTGAAGCCCTGTCTCTCGCCCAAGCTTATAATCTGGACTCTGACCTCGTCTACCAGAGACAGTGGAGGAAGAGCACTGTCAGCATAGCCTCAATACAAGATTATCTGGTAAGAGATGAATGAAATGAGTGGGATGGATGTGAAGTAATGAGGAGGGGAGTTTGTGAAGATGCAGCGAGATGAAGAAATGTATCAGAGTTTTGGTGTGTATCACAGCATATTAGACGACTGGCGAGAAACATACAGTATGTGTGTGCGGGTGAGTGGGAGAAGCACATGCTTAAGTGCAGCACAACCCCCTTACTCTATTTCACGCATCATTTTTACCAATTTGTAGCAAATTTTCACTGCCTCCCCTCCTAATTCTGTATCTCATTTTATCCCATCATTTCTTATGAACTCACCCTCCCTCTCCTCCCATTCCCTCCCAGAGCAAGATCCGCAAGCGCTCATGGGTGCTGCACGAGTGTGTGGAGCGTGTGCCGGAGAACGTGGATGCAGCCAAAGAGCTGCTGCAGTACGGCCTGAAGGGAACCGACCTCGAGGCTTTGATAGCCATAGGAAACAAGGAGGATGGGGGCAGGTAGGGCACGTATGAACACACACAGAAATCACTATTACAGGGCTCCTATGCAAGTATGGAGAGTATGAAAAGTATGGAAAATGGAAACTAGTGTATGGAAAAATATTCATGTTATAAGAATAATGAAAACAAAGTTACTGATACACAACTTTTTACTCAAATGTCACAAACTATTTTAATTTTTTTACCGAGAAGTCTGGAAATTAAGGTCTGGGAAAAGTATGGAATTTTGAAATTTCAAATTTGTAGGAACCCTGCTATCACTACCGTATTTTCTGGACTATAAGCCCCTACTTTTTTTCCACTGCTTAAACAGTGACTCAGGTAATTTATGGATCTTTACATGCTAACGAGCTTCATGCCACCGATACATTTAGCCTCGTCACATCAGACCAATGAAATTACCGAGCAGGTTACAGTGGACCAATGAAACTGTTGGAATAAATTCAAACGCACTCACACTAAATTCTTCAGATCAGTCATTTTGCGCTTCATGCACACACCCTCATCATGGGAAAAAAACACAAAGAAATGCATATGATGCAGCTTTCAAGTTAAAAGCGATCGATCTGGTTGTTGAAGAAATAAATAAAGCTGCTGCACGTAACCTTGGCATCAGTGAAACAATGGTGAGATGTTGGAGACAGCAGCGTGAAGAACTGATTCAATGCAAAGAAACGACAAAAGGTTTCAGAGGTAGGAAAAACAAATGGCCTGAACTTCACGTCAAGAGCCAGAATATCGCTGTAAAATCTGCAGGAGCCGCTGGCATTCAGATACATTTGCATAATTAAACACAAGCACGTGGACCTCTGTAGTGGTCTGTTACGTGTATGGATTAGGCGGACCTCATAGTGGTCCAAACAAAGGGTTAACATTGGTATGGACATTTCAGCCATCGTTTGAGATTGGTACTTACACATCCATAAGGTCCATACATAGTTCTATGCCACTGCACCTGGGGCTTATAGAAAAGTGTGGCCTATATATGTACAAAATTGTTTTCCTTTTGAAATTTAGTGGGTGTGGCTTATATTCAGGTGCGCTTAATAGTCTGAAAATTACGGTATTTTGTTTATTAAGGAGTGAGGAATGAATTGTTACATTTTGGTTAGAAAAAAACCCTCCTCAAATCACTTATAATGCGTGGATGCTTTAACAAAACAGTGTTGATATTTCACCACAAGAGGGCAACACTGTTCAGCCTACACCATCAGTACAGCTTGAACGGAGGTTTGCGCTCTCTGGATTATTTCTACTTCATGTCTACTTCCTGATTCTTTGTCCTTTCATTGCTATCTGCCAGGTTCATCATGCCAGGCGACGTCGACCTCGATGACCTTCCTTATGAAGACATCCTGTCAGATGATGAGGAGCTGGAGATGAAGAAGGAGAGGGAGAGCAGGAAGAGACGGGAGCTGCTGGCCAAGGTTGACTTCAGCAGGTAGGCAGCCGGTCAGCTCGGCTATTCAGTCAAACAACAGATGAAGACTAAATTGTCAGGGTGGGCAGAGAATGCTGGCGGTGTTGTGGACATCCAGAATGTGAGAGAGGATTTATCTGAACAAAAACACTAAGGCTGGCAAGTGGTTAGAGAGCCCATCCTTCAGCTGGAGGACCGGGCTTGGTTGGCAAGCAAACACCCTGCTGTAGTGTCCTTCAGCAAGTTGCAAGTTACTAAAACTCTTATGTAATATGTGATTATTCTACAGTTTGTTACAACTTTTACAAAACAGTTTGGGGGGTTTTGTGTATGTATGTATCTATATCTGGATCTATATCTATGGATAATGGAGACAATCAGAATAAAACACTATGATTGAACTCTATCTCAGAAGCATTTGCTGGGTGGGTGGAAAAATCCCGCCTAGAGGAACCTGACGGTGACCTGATTGTTAGCATGTTGAAAGGTTGTTGCCTACTGTCAAGAAAGATTAAATTAAGTCATTATTATTCCTGCTATCAGCTGAGACAGTGACTTGTTGGGGGGGGAGGGAAAGGGAGTAACTGTGGGAAAGGTATTTAAGGTGTAGACAAGGAAACCAGGAGGGGATGGGAGAGAGGGCTGCCAAACGTAACACTGATTGTTTGATTAGGTCGCACACCAGAGAGGGGATCATAAAGGCAGTGAGGTTAATGAGGATGATGGAGAGAGAGGGAGAGAGAGAGAGAGAGAGAGAGAGGGATGGGGAAAAGGCACTGGTGGAGATTAGTGGGTAATCTGCTGGAGGTAATTTATGCCTTTGTTGTCAAGTGCCCAGGGAAGGACTAATGAAAAACCCTTTAGTGATCACTAATCACCTCTCATGCACACATGCATGAATGCAAAATTACATGAAACACTCTTATTCTTAATGTGAATTAACACTCATTATGCCCATCTGTTGAAATGACCAAATGTAAACACAAGAAAAATATGCATACGTCAGCATGAATGATGCACATTTAAAACACACATCCATAATCTCCAGTCGCTGGATTGTACCATCTCTGTTCTCACATCAGGTACTTACAGTAACTGGTGAGCCTCCAGTCTGCATTTGAATGAGGAAGAGCAGAAAGTGTGTAATAGTAAGCCCAAGTAATGGTCGCCCTTCAGTTTTCCTGTTGAGTTTTTTTTTTTTTTTTTTTTGTCCCTTTGCCCGTTTGATTTTCTCTCTGTGTAGCTCATTGGGTAATAAAACTGTTGAGCTTTATTGCAGACCTGTAGTCCACTGTAGATAAAGAAAAGATGGAGGATAAGAAAAGGGATATAAAAGGGAGTAAAAAATCGATAATTTACAAACATTAAAAAAACCATTACATTAAATCCTCTGTGGATTAACTTCTTTAAATATGCCTATTTTTCTCCTTTATCTGTCTTTGAGGCGGGGTGTCTGCCCAGCAGCTCACACACACGTGTCCCCAAAATGTATTTATGTGTGTGTGCGCGCGCATTTGGGTGCCCTCACTAATGGATCCTACCCATGTTGCCTTGAGGCCTGCAGCCGAGGCCCGAGACAGATAATAATTCTCTTAATTTCTTTTTAACTACACCACCATTACAGAAATGGCTTGGTATCGATCACAGCTGCTCTGAGTATGTCTGCCTGTGTGTGTGTGTGCTTCTGGTATGTGTGATGCTCTTGTGTATAGATAAAGACTGTATTTAACTACTGACTGTCACACACAGTGCATCTTTTATGCAGCCATATCTCATGAGGTTGTCTATATTTGTGTGTACCTGTGTGTGCTTGCCTGAAGGACAAAATCAACCAAGACTTTTTCTATTGGGAGTCAGCACAAAGGCGTAAAATGCAATCCCGCCCTTTTGGGTTAAAAACAGGCTTTTAGAAGTCATTCTTAAAAAATCGCAATTGACAAATCTTGTCTAGGAGAGAATCACTTTTTCAATAATCGGAGGCAGACCCACTAAGCTGCCTTTTGCTATCTTATACAAGATGCTAATAGATGCTCATTTCTCCTCTGAGTGCCTGCAGGTTCTGTTTAAAGACCCAATAAAATGAAGGATGTTAATACACTTCTCCAGCCTCTCTCGTTACCACTTGTATCTTGTTGACTATGAGTTGCTTTTGCAGTGCATTCTGTTATCTTGAAATGTAATGTCGCAGTAAATGCAGACTTCCTCAGGGCATGGTTATTATATTTTTTTTGTGATATATATATTCTTTTTTTATTCGTACCTGTCAGTTCACAGAGTTGTTTTAACAGTGATGGTTTAGCTACAAGCAGACAGCATGATCTTTTAACCTCCTTCACTTCACTTTATGCATGAAACATCAAGATGGACAATCCTGCAGCTGTAGTGTTTATGTGTATGTGGGGATGAAGAGAGAGAGATAAGACGAAAGGAGGGAGGAGATGAGTGTGCAGTCTGCTGCAAGGTGTTTATGCTCTTATCTGATCAGATTCAGACCTCAGTCAGAATTAATTTTCTCATTTGCTCCAGTGTTGGACGTGTGTGTGTGTGTGCTGTTTATGCCTTTACTCTGGCCTCTAGATGCATGATGTGAAGACATAAGCTGAAGTGTTTTTGTCTCCTCTCAAATTACAGGAGCACAACACATACCTCAAAGCAATCAGCATCTAGTCTCTTTACATTAGACCAGCATGTGCGGCTATGTGTAACCATTTGAAGCCCAGTTTTGGTCGTGCATCTTTAAACCTCTCAGTCATCGTTCTCCATTCAGTGTGCTGCAGTTTTGGTTCGTTCCATCCTCTTTCTGAACCTCGTTTCCCCTTGAGCTACTGTGTATTATAAGGGCAATTCAGGAAACAAATATAAACCTTTACAAAGGCACAGGCACTCTGTTACCCTTTTGGTGTGTAGCCAGGCTGCCCATTTGTATGTCTAACAGTGTACTACACTGCATGCTGTTTATGCTGTACCTCAGTGGAATTCAGCAGCAGGATTAGCAATTTAGAAGCAAGAGACGTGGACTTGAATTGAACATTCAGCCTCATAGAAGCTGCAGCGGAGGCCATTTCCACAATACACCTCTACAATGCTAGTGTGTGTTGTTAATGAAAAGTTTAAAGCTTTTCAATTAATGGCAGGTAAATGGATAACAGGTAATTCTGTTCTCTAGATCAGTGTAGAAATGTCTTTTGGAAAAATAGTAAATTTTGATTCTAGAAATTACTCTTAGCTCTTTTCCACCAAACAAGAACGGGTGCTAGTTCCAGGCTGGTGCTAGTCCTGGTGGTTAGTTAGTTCGGATCCCGTTTCTCCTATGAACCGGTTTGCTTTTCCACTGGCAAGGAGCCAAGTTGTGTCATGTAAAAGGTCAGTATGTCACTGTAGCCGGTTCACAACAATTGGCCGCTAGCAAGCTAGCTGCTGTTAAAAAACTACTGTTACCCTGTTACTATCAGTCCATGAAAAAAATATTTTTTCAGCAGATATTCTAGTTACAACATAAGTGAGTTAACAAAGCAGTTTTGAGTTGCTACGTGTGGTATTTATTCAGTTTTGGGAAATCACAATGTCCTTACTTGTCGCAAATGACGGCGAAGCGCACCCTCTCTTTAATAATGCTTAAATGGAGGAGTTATCGTGTGCATACAAGTGCTGTTCCTCGTTTTACAGTCTACACTGAGATCCAGAGCCAAAACTGTATTTTCATTACTTTACTCTTCTACTATCCCCAGCTCTGTTTCTTCCCCAGCTCCTGGCGTAGTCGCTGCTTAATTGGTGCTAAGTCTGGCCCAGTAAAAAAGTGGGGCCAGAGGTAGCCCCTGTTTTAGCGTCTGGGGCCGGTTCCCGTGGCGGTGGAAACATAACAAACTGGGGCCCTGGAACCTGTTTGGTGGAAAAGGGCTATCAGAGGACATTAACTTCCACCAAGGGATAATCCCGGTGTACTGGTGCTGTAGACTGAACACTGTTGCCCTCTTGGGGTGGCATAGATGCCAATGCATGTTACATAAATTGAAGTATAAATAAAAAAAAACCCTCAGAGTTATTACAGTCTTTAGCATACATTACGCCCCGGTTAGAATGGCTCAAAATTCATTTTTACAGATTTGATGTTTCATTTAATGGTCTCAGAGTATATGAAGAGGCTTATCAAAACTTTACTCAACCAAATCAAGAATGAGAGACATCCTGTCACGACATTCTCGAGTCTGTTTTGTAAAAAATTGGAAGTTATGATTGAGCCATCATTCAAAACCTCAAGAGGACAACAGACGGATAAAACAGCTTCCTCTCATCTTGCCTCCTTCCCTCCCTTTTCCATCCTTCTCTTTCCCCCATCTCCACTTTTTTTGCCTTGCTCTGTTTCTTCAGAGCAATTACCACTAGTACGAGTACTAAGCCGGCGCTCTTTGATGTGTCAGAGAGTGTGTTGAGCCACTGTTAATCTCTGTTAGTCTGTGTAGGGGAACCCCGATAAGGCCCGATAGCGCTCTCTGTAATGAGGGATTAGGGATTAAGACGGCGGTGGAGAGGTCAGATCCCCCGTGGTCACACTGTGGTTGATCCGGGTCAGGTTTTTCAGCGGGGTTCGGACACTTCTCTGCCTGGCCAGGTTGTTTCCTGGTGGATTTAACTTGGAGTGCCTGTGAGCAAGTGGTAGAAAATGCTTTATTTTACTTTATGTGTGAACTAAGGGGGCGTAGCCGACCACTCGCAGTAGTTTTCGGCTTTGTGGTTTCTTTCTCTTGGGCATACCTTGAGTGATTGAATTGTAGGTAGATCCTATATAGCCCAGCGCCTTGGTGTTTGTGGTCATCCAATTTATTTATGGTCGTGATTAAACGACATTGAAAATGGATTTGATTCTTGCAGGACAATCACTCACCTCATTGACAGCTAGCATCCTATACATAACAACTGAATGGTTCTTGTGGTCATAAGGAGTTGATTTGTGGCCCTTAGAAAATGATTAGGTTTAGAGGGCACTATGTGGTATTGTAGTCACCAGTCCCAGGCATTATTATATAGGTCCCTGTGGGCTTACTGTGCAGGGTCAATTTGCAGTTAATTTAAAGCTGGTGTGTGTGTGTTAGCGCAGTCTACAGACTGAGCCTGACGTTTGATTTGACTGTGGTTAATTTCAGTAGTCGAGGTCACGTTTTGGATTGAAGGTCTCATGTTAATTGTGTTGAATTGCTTGTGCTGACATGCTGTTGATTTATGTGTGTGTCTGTGTGTGTGTGTGTGTGTGCATATTAGGCTGACTCTGGAGCAGAAGGAACTGTGTCGCAGCAGACTGAAACTACTCTCCTACCTGGACCGACTGGCAACATACGAGGTAACAGCAGCAACACAGCTCTGGGAAATCCTGGAGAAAATGATCACAAAACCGAAAGATAGATTAAGTTTTTTAGATTTTCAAATCTCTTGTTGCTTATTTGACCAACATCCCAAATATTTAAATTAAAAACACAGAAGACAAAAAATATACAAAATACTTACATTTCAGCAAAAAAAATACTGAAAGAATTAACTGTGGCATTGTTTTTTTTTTTTTTTGCGAACCCATAAATAAATATAAAATAAAATATTAATTGAATTTGCATTTTTCTGCTGCAGCTACACTGTACATACATGTAATAAAAATGCAATGAAGAAAAGCATGGCTCTGCAAGACTTAATTGATATACAGCACAGCATTATTATTAATGCAAATTCACATTAAAATCCTAAAGGAAAAAAAAAATCCAGTGGTTCTTTGTCATCATTATTGAAACTACTTCAGTGTGATGATTGGTCCAGCTTGGAGCCAGCGGTACTCAGCGGAGTCTGAATGGATGTTTTCCAGACTCTGGTTTCATTTTTAAATCTACACTCATGAGATTTAGTCGTGCTTCTGTGAGACTTCAATAGAAAAGAGAATACATTTGAAGTACTATTAATTACTATTAAAGTTATAATAATGTAGAGCTTCAGTAAAACATCTCATATTTTAATATATGTGTTTATATAAGACATAAACTAATTTCTCTAACTACGTTCAAATCAAACAATAAAGCCAGCAAATAAGCTTTATTGCTTAGTTGTTTTCCCATCGGCAAACTAACGCTTTTTCCTTTCATATCCAATCCCTCCAAAGCACAGAGGCTTTTCTCATCTGCCATCTATTAATACTCTCTCTTAACCCCACTAATCTCTTTAGAAATATTGAAAAGTTGTGGAGATATTTCCGTGAGAGACATTGTAAGCATGTGAACAGAAGAGTGAACCATCTGGCAATCAGCTACCTGAGAGGTAAAACAGGGGGATTGTTTTAAGGAGTGATTTTACTACTCTGCGAAAAGTCCTACAATATGTGCAGGAAACTTAGCTGCAAACTTAAAGTGGAGCTCTTGCAACTGCTTAAAAGTCTCCATTCCACATTCACGATGGATGATGTTAACATGCACACACTTGTCCTCCACAATAAATCACAGATGAACAGGGTCGTACTTTCCCCCGTGCAGGAGAGGAGAGATGAGATTTTAGCCTGCTAGATATTCGACTCAGACAGAATGACGTCTCTCTCTTTATTCGGACATTGTCATGGTAACTGCAGTACTCGTCAGATTCCTTTTGCCCCGATCCATTTTCTCTGGCTGTCTATGAATATGATATTAGGGTTTTTTATCATTCCGACTTGGGCAGGCTCTGTCTGCATACGACCCATTCAAAGGCTATCCATCAGACACACACACACACACACACACACACACACACACACACACACACACACACACACCGC
>OOFC01018551.1:0-18506 GCA_900323345.1 Pseudochromis fuscus
GGTGCACGAGGATCCGCGTCACGTAAATGTCATGTAACACGTCAGGAAGCGCTCGAGCGGACAGGCACGGAGGCGTCCACGTACAGCTCCAAAAATGTGAGCGCGTCGCCTGGGCGCGGAGGGCGCGAGCAACTGCACTGCGCTTGCGCTAGCATATCAAGATGGACGCCTTCGAGGAGAGACTTTGCGAGGAGAATCCTTAAAAAAATTCCTGGATCCAGACGGTGATGCGGATCACCCCCAAAATGAAATCAATTCTTCCTTTTCTCACTTCCAACATATCCTGAAAATTTCATCCGAATCCGTCCATAAGTTTTTGAGTTATCTTGAACACAGACAGACAGACAGACAAACAGATAAACGCTGGCAAAAACATAACCTCCTTGGCGGAGGTAATAAGGTTTTTTGAATTGAAGTCAATTAGAGCACTTCCACATTGGTCTTATTTTTGGGAATCATTTTTTATACAGTCTGTGGTTGGTCCGCTATCGTTTTTCAGCCAAGAAAACTACAGTAAGTTTGAAGAAAAGTTCACAACCCCTGGTGCATGAATCCCATTAATTTTCTCTTTAGAGCAACAATCCAAACAATTAAGATTGTGTTGAAATTCTGCACGGACATTCAAAGTTCCCAGAGGATTAATCCTACAGACTTTATTTTAGTTTTTTTATTAGTTTTTTATTAGTTTTCTGTTGTCCAGGAAAATATCTGTGTCTTTGATAGAGCTCCACCACAGGGTTGCTAACATTATAGCTAACCTACGTATGCATAAATGTTAGCCTTTACTTGATGGGCCTGCATACAGCCTCAGCGCAGCACAGAATCTTAATCTTGTTATTCTACTTAAACTTTAATATGAATATATATTAACATAAGTGCATCACAAATGACTAGAGTTAAGATGCTGTACTCGGGGCTCTTAGGTCTGTGGGTTGTGCTGCAGCTTAATGGCTTGTCTTTGAAAGATAAATTATATATAAATGTATCAAGAAAGCCCAAACAGTGTGAGCCCTCTCCCCTCTTGTTATCTGACTCTGACTCCCACTGATAGAAGAAATGCTGCCTGGAGGAAGGTGGCTGATGCTATTGATAGTCTGCATGGGCCGTTAGGATTAGTTGAGCAGTGAAGCAAATCATTAGTGATATTTCTCATAAGTTGATGTGATTCTGCATTTCTCTAAATCTGATCGATAACTGCTTAAAGCACTTTGATATCCTAAATGTGTGCGTGTAAAAACAGCCGACTGACACCCTAACAAGCAAACAAATAATAAGTGGAGTGTGCTGCTTTATGGAAATGAATGTTGTTGATGGTGGGGCTTTAACAGAGGAGACTTCCTTGTTATACGCATAATGATACTACTCCCACAGTGATGAACTAGCTATTGATTCACATATCAATACAAGAAGTCACTTATAATTTCATGGGGGCGCCATACATTCAAAAGTTTAAATAGTTTCTTAAACCCTGCAGTGTTTTTATTTGCTTTTAGCATAAAAATACACAAGGGTTTGTGTGGGTTTAAAGATGGGTATGACTTCTTCAAAAATCCATAATATTTTGACATTAATCATGTCTCTGATTATAATGGCAGGAAATTCACTTTGTATACAAACTTGAAGGACACTAAGTACTGTGACATTTACTTTACCTTTAACCAAACAGCTGTAGAGCCAACAAATAAACTGGGATTACAGAGAGGGCTGTGGGAAATATAACAGAGTTTCCAGTGAAAACCCCTGGTATAAGCTACAAATAAGAGTGAAACAAAAATACAACAAAAAGAAAAATAACACTGAGGATCTCAAGGATAATGTGCTTTCAGAAACTGCATGCTTGAAATCTGGAAAGGCAGAAGTTGAAGGTGAGTTTCTGTCAAGCATTTTCACCTTCTATTTACCTTCTTGCAGTCAATACAGTGTTGTGGGCTTTTAAACCCTACCAGCAAAAATGCACCATTATCAACTTTTGAAGAGGGTGTGATTAAAGGCAATGAACTGTGCCTCTTTAGAATTAAAGTATTTGATAACAAAGTAATGTTAACTTGTTTGTAAAGTGTTGCAGTACTTTACAAAGTTATTGCATTATAGCCTTCAGAGAAAAAATAATAAATAAGAAAAATTCGACATATACATTTTACTCAATTATACACTATTTGTTGTGTAGCTGTTATGTGGAGATGTTATGGACAACAATCTAAGTATAGTAGGCTAAATTTATATGTTAGAAAAACCTTACTTTTGTTTCAGTATTAAATTACTGTTTACAGAACAATGCATGATTTATGGTTTACTGTGACAATAATAATCACTCATATAATAAGCTATTTTCATTAGATTAAGTGTATTAAACTTAAAAGCCTTTTTGAATTTTGAACGACAGACTTTAAAAAACAGAATAATATAAAACTATGGGACTGATGTTATCACTTCAGTTCAACATCTGGATTGATCTTCTTCCGTCACTGGTTATTATCCAGCTTCACTCAGCCTGTGTACAAGTCTGCAAGAAGCAGGACGAGATTGGTTCGCGCATGCGCCCTGCTGGAAAGAATAAGGAAGTTGACGTAGTTTGTTAATCAATGAAAACAATGTGTATGTGGCAGCACTGAGGAGCAGCAGGAGCTAAACACAAACATTTATGGTGTTAATTACACCTGAAGCGAAGGTAAGAGAGGAACGAGGAGAAGAAAGGAGTTTTAAACTAATGTGTTCGCGTGCGTCATTTTACGTGAGCTACCTTTTATTAGCATAACTTAAAGCTAATGCTGCAGCTAATTAGCTGACGACACTTTAGTTACTACGTTGGTTTAGCTTCACTTAGCCTGTTAACATCTTTGTTTTACTGCTATGCTGGTATTAATGCAGAGGTGTATACAGTGAGATGCAGTTTTCAGTAAACAACAGTGATTTTAGATTGTATAGAAAGGTAAAGGATCGAGAGTTTTAGCACTAACTAACACATACACATAGACAAAAACAATGAGTAAATCACCACTAATTCCAATAGGAAACTGTGCCAATGAAATTAGTAATCAGCAATATTATATTTTATAAATCACCTTACTGTGTCTAAAGTGCTATTTCAAATTTGTACCAAAGCTGCTAGAGTATGATTTGGATGTAAAACTAGTCTTTGAAGGACTAGAATCAGTATTATACTAAACTAGTCTGAAGACCTGCAATCAGTACCTCCACACAGATACCTGTGTTTATCTGTTTGGATATTAGTAAATAATGTCCCTTATTTGGAGTCCCACTCGTGCAAAGTTGTGTTTTTCTTCTGCAAATCCGGGACTTTGTAAATAGTGACCTCCATATGTGCTAAGCTCTGGGTGTTCCCATGCTGCAGTAAGTGCTGCAACGTCACAGTATGTATAACCTGAAGCCTTCCTCATCACACAGGCTCTGTGGCAAGTTGATGTGACAGCTGTCACCCAAATAACAGGATGTTTCTGAAAGCTCCTCCATACTGTGTTAAAGCTGGAACAACAATTTTTATTCATGGATTTATTCTCCCGTGGGGGGGCTCAAGTGCAAGGATGCACAGAGCCAAAATCTCCACCACAAACAAAACCTAGGCCTTAAGGAAGATCAGATCACTCGTGTAGTCACACTCCTCTGAGTCTCTCTGGGGCAGATCGGTATTGTACTGTACTGTAAGTGTTTTATTTTGCTGCTTTCTCTGTGTCCGGATGCTGCATTCAATGAAGCAGTAATAATACGTTGGATTTACGGGTATACAGTTTTTATTAATGCTGAGCCGCAGTAGCCCTCGTGGTTGAAGGAGCAGTAGATCGATATAAATTTGTCTCAACAGAGACATCATTTGAAACAATTTGTCTATGGACGAGAGAGAGAAGCATATCCTAGGAATAACATGATTCACTCTGTGCCTGTTCTTGGCAGGTTTTGTACAAATTTTGTTGAAAAACAGAAGAATCAGTGATTCACAAACCTCTTTGCAGACATTTTAGTTCAGTAATGAGCATTTTAAATGGAGCCATTCAGTGACCTCGCCCTTAACTGGAAAGTTGTGTCAGACGTTGGCATGATGTTCAGTCATTTACATTCTCAACCTGAAGTGACACAGTGGAAATGTAAAGACAGAGGAGTATGTACTCTGCTCACTGCCCTCTATGTATTTTTACTTCTCTCACCTTTTCAATGGTAAATGCCTTTTAAAAACCTATATTTGCTCATAGTGGCTTGTGTGGCAAGAAATACTCTAAAGGGAAATGAGACTGTCAGTTGCAGACAGAATACAATAGAAAGCCTTTATTGTCAATGTGCAGCAGGTATACAACGAACTTGGGAATTGTACCTTCGTAGCTATCTTTGGATGTATTACGCCATTGTGGACAGAATTAAAAACAAATTAGAAGTGATTTGATTAGCGTGATGATTTTTAAAAATATTTGTCAGGTATTTATTTCTCTGGATTAATTAAAAAAGAATAAAATAAAATGAGATGGAGCTCCATAACCTCCTTCAATCTGGAGGTCGCTGCACAAGCACCGGATTGTATCTTCAATAAAATATGGAAATTAAACCCTTTTTCAAATGATGCTGAACGTGGCACTTGGACTGAAGAGGCCACCTGGTGCTGCTGTGTCTGAAATGAATGTGGCATTTGTTGTGCTTCATTGCATCAAAAGCAGCAGAGAACATCAGAATAATCTCAATAACATTAGTGTCACTCACTCAGTATTACAGAGGCATTACTTCCTGTTTGATGTAGACTTTTATTTTTGGGGGGGGAGTGAAAATGTCAATTTTATTGGCAATAAGGACATCGAGACTTGTTTGTGTTTTGGTACTGTCCTCTGTCTCCGATCCATAGAGCCCGAGTTGGTGTAGCTGTGCAGCTTTTACTGACTAAATTCAAGCATTTTTTGTTGGATGAAAATGCGAAAAAACAGCCTTGGGCTTAAGAGTTAAAGAGTGAACTGAAATGGCAAGTTATTGTGAAGCCTTCCTGAATGATTACCTCTCTGTGCCTCTTCTTTCCAAACAGCTCCTGTGCCACAACAAAGGCAACTAGAAGCAACACGCTGGCTGCTGGGATGTCCAACAACAAGGTGAAATACTCACGGCTGGCCGCTGACGACGACGGTTACATAGACTTACAGGTGAGAGACTCGTGTCTCACAGCTCCTCTGTGGGCTGTTCACATGCTGGTAATTAGTGGAAGCTTTTACTACCACAGGCAATTATTCTGATATAAATCCCAAGTAATGATGTCTGGGAAAAGTGTTAAAGCCTCCTGTAATTAAACAGTGCTGTAAAAAAGTTGAAGTTATTAAAACTGGAGGAAAGCTGCTTTCAAAAATAATGCTGTGAATACTTTTTACTTATCAGTTCACACAAACTGTGGTAAACAGGAAATAATAAATTATTCTAATAGAAAGTTTGACTGCCATTTAAAACAGCACCAGCTCTCCTGGAGACGTTTGCACATAGTTTTTTTTTTAATGCACTTTGCAGGTTCTTGTCACGGTTCTTCGGTGGATTTAGATGGTTAGTTGCTTCTGTCTCGTCATATAATCCCAGACAGACTCCATGATGCTCAGATTAGCACTGTGTAGGGGCCGTGCCATCTGTTACGGGACTATTTTTACCTTCTTGTCACTGAAGATAGTCACAGAATGAATCAGAGATCATTTGTACAGCTCAATATGAGATTAGGTAGGAGTAGTGGATAACTTTTGTCTCCATTTTTCCATGTTACATTCACTTTTACTTTACTGAAATGATTATATGTCAATATGTAAGTTGTGTGTGATGTAGACCTTTGTTGTTGAATGCCAGAGTCTTTCTCTCTGTTACGAATGTGTGTGAAGTAACGTTTCCAACATATATCCTCAGCAGTAGTGCACTGCTCACCCAGTGGGGGGATTAAGTTACTGTAATCACTCGTAAAGTGTCTCACCACACCCGAGTTTCAGTTTGTTCACTGATGCTTGAAGTGATGTAAAGGTAAAGGGGAGTACATTTATATAGTGCTTTTTTGACCATAGCTAGGTCCCAAAGCGCTTTACAAGGCAACTCATTCACACACACACACCAATGGCTACAGAGCTGCCATGCAAGGAGCTAGCCACCATCTGAGCAACTTAGGGTTCAGTGTCTTGCTCAAGGACACTTCGACACGTGGACAGGAGGAGCTGGGGACCGAACCCATGATGTTACGATTTGTAGACGACCCGCTGTACCACCTGAGCCACAGCCGCCCAGATCTGGTTCAGCCTATACACCCTGTCTCAAATTCTTATGCAAATTGGATTGAAGTGTCATAAAGACTGAATTTTTTTGTTTTTCAATTAAACTCATGGATGGTATTGTGTCTCAGGGCTCTGTGGATCACTGATATTAATCTCTGCCAGGTGTGCCCATTTTAAGGAAAAGGCTGTATCACATTATTATGCAGGTCACAGGTTTCAAGCAATATGGGAAAGAAAAAAAATCTCTGCTGCCAAAAAGCATCAAATTGTGCAATGCCTGCACGAGGTATGAAAACATTTGATTTTTCACAAAAAAACCACAAGATCATCGTACTAGGAAGAGATTTGTAGCTGATTCAGAGACAGACGGTTCGTCCAGATAAAGGTGTAATGAGGAAGGTTTCTGTCGAACAAATTCATCAGATTAAGACAGCAGCTGCTAAAATGCCATTTCAAACAGGAAACAGGTATTTGAAGCTGCTGGTAACTCTGGAGTCTCACCAACCTCAAGGTGTAGGATCCTCCAGAGGTTTGCAGTTGTATGTAAACTTATTATGTGCCACCTCTAACCAATGTTGACAAGCAGAAACGGTTGCAGGGGCCCAGAGATACATGAAGACTCATTTTCAAACAGTCCTGTTTACTGATGAGTGCCATGCAACCCGGGATGGTCCAGATGGATGGAGCAGTGGATGGTTGGTGGATGGACACCATTTCCCAACAAGGCTCCATCAGCAAGGAGGAGGTGGAGTCAGGTTTTGGGCCAGAATCATGGGGAGGAGGACAGGAAGTGTCCTTGAGGGTCCCTGAAGGTGTGAAAGTGACCTCAGCAAAGTCCATAGAGTTTCTGACTGACCACTTTCTTCCTGTGAAAAGGTGCTATTAGTCCCAACGTCCACTAGATGCTGGCTCCACTGACTTCAATTCAAAAATCATTATTTTCAATCATGAAATAGTTTTGTTTTTCTCAAGTCATTCTGATGTCATTACCTGACATCATTGGGCAGTGTCCTCAGGTTCAAGGATCAGACCCGCCTCCTCACTCCTCCCTTCATATCCAAATATGGTCACTTCTGGATCCAAACAACCAACTTGGTGACGTTCAGATACCAAACTCCTGGCTTCACAAACCAGCGGGCGACATCACATTAGCTTCATCCACTCCTGACACAGTCTGTGGTGCTTTGTACAGCAGCTGAGCTACTGTGGTGTTCAACAATTACCTCTGAAATGTAAATGTCCTGTGTTTTGTCCAATAATTTAACTTCACAGTTCAAGAAAAGCCCACCGAAGGTCCCGTACAAGGCGATTGCACTGGCGATATTCCTGTTCCTCGTCGGCTCCTTACTGATAATCTTTGGGGCCCTTCTCCTGGCAGGAACCATAGAGGTTGAGGTGAGTTTAGTCAGCTAATCTAATATAATCTCTTTAAATGAAAAATTACATAAACAGGTCCCATGTCCATGTTGTGGTGAGGTGGACTGCAGCTACAGTGTTTTCCCAGCATATACACTGAAATGTAATTTCCTGTTCTGGTGCCAAAGAGCTTATTGTTAAGCATTTCTTTTTTTCCTCCCCATAATGTTTTGGTTCTTTAGAAGTGACAGTTAATACCCCACCAGGCCTGTTTCCAGAACACAAGCCTCCTGCAATGCATTTGTGACAGAAATGCTGGTGTGTAAGCCTCCTGCCTCCCGCCTGTTCAAAGTCTAATTCCTGTTTAGAAGATATATCTCTGTTTATGTTGCTCCCGTATGTGAGCGGCAGCAGCTTTGTATTTCTGTTTTTCTTTTTTTATTGTCACTCCACACACGTCTCTGAAGGACAGCGTCCCTAATGCATATGGATTTTAAAAGAATACTTCTTGATAGTTTGGGAAATGTGATTGTTTTCTTTATCTTTACTGTTGTTTATGTGTGTTAAATATGAAGCTGCAGCCAGCTGCTGCTTAGCTTAGCTCACCAGCTACATTGGCTTTGTCTGAAGGAATCAAAATTATTAGTGAACATATTACACAGGACTCACTGGTTTGTCCTGTTTGCAGTATTTGTGCTTAATCAAACACATGAAATATCTCTGCAAAAAAAGGAATAACTGTATTCACAAGAATATGTTTTTAATCTTGGATGGCATAATTTATTTTATTTTACAGTCATGATTGAGTTTTCGCAAAGTGTGTTCAAAAGGGTTTTTATTTCTCCAGGATACAGATAAGATAACATGTGATAGGACTTTATTCATCCCACACCAGGGAAATCTCTGCTGTCACAGCAGCAAACAGGAAATAAGAACAGAGCGCAAAAAAAGAGGATTAAAAATATAGAATAAGAATTTAACAAAAATGTACACAGATGTTGTACAGATATAGAATAAAAACAGAAATAAGGATTTAGCAGAAATGTACAGACACATATAAACATTTGTAAAGATTAAATATCTATAGATATGTTCAACTTTTGCTGATTTAGTTATGTGTATCAGTAGTGGTTCAAAACAGGCGGCTGTGGATCAGTATGTAGTATTTTATTTTATTGTTTTAATGTGAGTGTATGCACTGAGTAGCTGGGAGTATGATGGTTTATGTGCAGGGTTGTGTTGTTGAAGGTGACGTTACTCTTTTGACTCGAGCTGTAAATACTTGGGTGACGGTGTGTGGTACTTAAATTTCATCTAGTTATAAATGTGTTTTATTTAGTACAGAGAGACAGTTTTTAAGCAGCAGTTTACTTGAATTAAATAAAAAAATCTAAAATCAGAACTGATCAGAAAACAGACAAAATAGTGAATCTGTCCGACACCTTCAGCACCGTGTTCAGCTTTTGGTCCGTGACAGTTGTCGACGTTTGAAGGCATTTCACTGTGCACCCATGTAGTATCGATACCCAGCCCCACTTTTTACACACATTCACACGAAATACCGACTCAGGCAGCAGTTGAAACGCCCACGCTGCAGTTAATCTTGTCTTTAAATAGCTGTAATTGAGCAGCTGCCCTGTCATTTCATTGTCCCGCTGCCAGTTTTTCTGCAGTGCTCTCTTTTTTTTTTTTTCCTGGCTTCCAGGCGTTTGTTTGTGTTGGAATAAAATTAATATATATCTGATATTCTGTAGTTTGGATTGCCAACTTTGATGGATCTTCTTCCTAAAACCATGACACCATGTGGGGGATAAACAAGCCTGCACATATATGTCGAATTATCAGTAGGAGGTGTACGTGGAGGTTTTTTTTTTCTCTTCTCCTGTCTGGGGAGTATATTTGCAGAAAATTTGATCTGACATGAAGGCAGCGTCAGAGTATTTGAGCCGTCTGCTGTACTTGCCAATTAGCCCACGCGAGTTAAAATAGCATATCTAATTCCAGAAGATTACACAAGGTTGGAGAGATAGATAAAGGGAGAACAGAAAGCAGACAGGTCCTATTGCAGGAAGTTGGAGGAGTTTTAGGTTGAAAGGATGTGGGTCTAAATGTGCTTTTGTTTCCGTGTGTGTGCGTTAGACAACAGGTTTTGTGGAGAGCTGAAGCCATGTCACAGGCTTCAGTGAACATTGTCAGCCATTGCAGTGGCAAATTAAAAGGAAAATGAAGTCCGTGAAATCCTAAAAGTAGCAGCGAATTCACAAGACAGTGGAAATAAGTTATTCTTGATCTTGAAAGTAAATTAATACATGCTGCTACCATTGAGTCTGCTCACCTCTCATGATGGCGATGGCTGGGTTGTCATGTGACCAAAGTGTAGAGGCCATCTGACTGACAGCTGAGCAAACTCCTCCTGATGAAGACCATCAAAACCCAGCACTGTAAGTGGATCCTGACGGACTCTGACAGTGCTGCAGTGCATGTTTCCAGCACAGTGAGAGGCCTTGCAGGAACTCTGTGCACAAGGCTGCCATCTGCTGGTGCAGTTAGACACATGACACGGAGGCCGCCTGTGCCTCCTGGTGGTTAGCTGCCCTGTTTGTGATACGACTGATGATTTACATGAAACCAGATCCGTGGCAGATGAATGAAGTCATCACATCTGCATGCCTCCAGCACACCCTTTATATTGAAGAGGGTGTTTATGTCGTGCTGGCAGGCATTGATGAGATAAGTATGTTACAGCATGATGAGTACATTAGTCTATAATGTACAGTATGGTAACACCTCCTGCGGCATCTCATTAACAAATGTAGTATTCTAGTAAATGATGTGTATCTCCACGTGGCTTAATACTAAGTACATTAGATGATAGATATGTAGCATATTAGTACTTAACTAAGGCTTTCTCATGTCTCCCTCTTGTTTTTTTCTCAGCATCCCGATCGCACCATCCCCGTCATGATCATTGGGCTTCTCGTTTTCCTTCCTGGATTTTACCATTTGAAAATCGCCTACTATGCCGCCAAAGGTTACCGGGGTTACTCCTACGACGACATCCCAGATTTTGGGGACTGAGGCCAGAGCGACAGCTGCAGATCGTGTCGCCACACTGAGACTCCTGAGACTGTCGCCTGCTGTTTACTCCCTGAATGTATGTAGCAAACAAAGCGGAAATCTAATCACCGCTCTGCCGCCGAGGCCCGTGTTCGTCCAGGTGGGCATCGTGCAGGAGGTGGGCTTATTGTTTTTATGATTGTTTCTTGTTTGTTCTCTGCTCTGTGCTCTGCTTGACAGACCTTAGAGACTTTATATAGGCAACATTATTACCAGTGAAACAAATGCTTAATGAGCAGAGAAGGTCGGAGCAGCTGCTTGCTACACATTAAAGAAATGAGTCTTTACAGATGCCTTTAAGTTACTACTAGTCCACAACTGAGAAGCTTTGTGCTCTTTGCACTCCACTTCTATCTTAAATATATCTATTATATTATAAATTTGTAACTGTAGTCTGTTATATCCTGAGAAACAAAGGAGTCTATATTAAATCCTGAGAAAAGAAGGAGGCTATATTTCTCCTGATGGACTGTTATATGAAGATCGGTGAAGTACAGTATGTTTTTACTGCAATGTATTACTTCTTGTATAAATTATTGTTGCTTGTGTATATTCATGGATTTTGAAATATTTAAGAAAGATGTATTTTTACATAAGTGATTGCGGAAAATAAATAAAATGAGTTATCTGAAGTGGAGTGCAAGTTTTTTTTCTCCTCCTGCTGCTGCAGTTACACTCGGATTACATCCTCTGCAAACTCCTTTGAGATGTGATTGTGATGGAAGACGGTGGAAACAAACCATTTATTTCACCTTAGGTAAAGAGAGCCTGTTGGAACGAAGTGAAAACACACAACACTAAAACAAATGAAGACATCCAGAACTTATTTTCTACCTCTTAAGATTATTTACCTTTTATATATGTGAGGTTTTATTGTTAAGACAAAGTTTAACAAATATATCCCCAACACACACACACACACACACACACACAGCCAGTAGAAAAGAAAACAACTGGGTAAATTTCTAAAAACATAAACAGACTAATTGAAATGTGTGTAATTTTATTGATAATGGAAAATGACTGATAGTGGAGCAGCCTCTTAATATCGTCATAATGAAAAAAACATGAATATAGAATAGAAATTAACCAAACTGCTTAGATAAGTTGTTATCAGGTGATATTTTTAACAGCTCCTTTTGCTCAGGAAGAAAAAAAATTAATTCTGCATCATAGAGTTTTTGACATTATTCACAAAACTGTGTGAACCTCATCTAGTCACGTGCACACAATCTTTCGTCCTTCCGGTAACAAGAAGCATGATCCTTGTTTATTGTACCTCCCATGTGCAACAAGTGTGGCTTCTTTTCCACATCAGGTAAAGGACACCCTCTTGTGGTTACCGCTAAGCTGGATGCCATGAGGGGATTAAGGGCTAAAAAAATAGCCTTTTCATCGTCTGTCTGCACAAACAACCGCTGTTATTAAATCTGCACTGGCTCCAACATCCAGGGGCTTGGTTGGACTGTGGTGTGTAGCTCTTCGCTTTGATGTGGTTTGAACATAACAAGGAAGCAGCCAGTGGAGGAGAGACGGGGGGGAAGGTGAGGTGAGGTGGGTGGAGGTTGGACTCAGCCAGGGAGCAGCCGGAGTGCGCCCATGCTTCACTGTCACCTGTACGTGAAATGAACACCTGTTGCCGGTGGGCTTTAAAAAAAAAAAAGAAAGAAAGAAAACGCTCATATTTCAGGCAGTTTGAACGCCACAGAGGAACAAGGCCTGGTTTTTATCTTTTTTTTCAGTTTGGCACCAAGCGAGTGACCCGGTGGTGCGCACAACATTTACGCACGAGTTGGACTAAAAAATAAGAAGCACGCGAGAGATGATTTAAAAGGAAATCTACCAGCGGCTGTCACCTACAGAGCTCTCAGGTAAGATAAGATTTTTAAAACAGAAAACGAGGTTATTGATTCAGAGAGTGTCTCTGACTTCCAGCAGGTCTAAGAGGATGAGAAATTAATGCGCAGAGAAAGTGTGAAATGTTTTCCTCCAATCCTCTGAACTGTGTCATGCATTAAAACGTCAGTAATGAAGTTTCTATGGGGGGTGATTTTCATTGTAACATGACGCTGACACTAAGTTTGATGGAGCCTCCCAATGCAAACTATGTCTGCTTTTATTATTTATATGGCCTATGCGTGTTGTTTTTTTCTCCCCCCCTCTCTCGTTGTTTTAATCGGGTGTGACAACCTTTATCACACGTAAGCTCCGTGGACCCCAGAGCTACAGAAAAACAAGGATAAAAAGAGTTTATGTCTGATGAAATAAAAGCTGCCAAACATAATGCTATCTCTCCTATCCAACAAAATCATATTTAAAGCTACAGCTTCATGGATTTTCATTAAAACCCATGTTTGAAAAAATAATTAACTCAGATGGTTAAAAGGGGAGCATTCATCCTCTATCCTATTCACTACATTTAACAAGGAGATAGACTTTTTATTTCTTATATGGATACATGTATAACTTTCCCAAACAACAGTGGAATATGTGGAGCCAGAGCCGGAGTATAAAAATCTCATCTTTTTGTGCTATTGACTTTGTAGTGAGACCGGAGACTATCTTTATTTCACTGATTATGGGAGAAATATGCTCATAACTTTCCCAGACAAGGTTCATTTAATGATGTCAAACTCTATTTCTGGTTTGATTGAGCCTGCATAAAGTTTACATCATCAGAGGGAGCTGAGTGGAAATTAATTTAGGGTGTTATTGTGAAGGACAAGGACTTGTCTGGTGCCACCTGAATTGTACTGATGCAGTAAAACCTCGCACATCTGATACCTAAAGCAGACTCAAGTAGATGCAAATGAATCCCATACCAGGGTTTTTGCATTTTCTATCCCCGTGACTCTTCTCAGAAGTTGGTTGTAGTGTTGATTCAGGACGACAGTGATGTCAACATTAAGATCACTGTCATGGATCGTCCGTGGAAACCAGCAGCAGCCAGAGTTTTGGTAAAAAAGGTCAGAAAAGTAAAATTACAGAGTACGGTCATTTCAAAGCTCTCACATGCTTGAGTCTAAAATGTAACTATCTTGGTAGTTGCAACTAAGTAACAAAAATTCAAAGTGAAAACATATCTTTGTCTATGTTTAGTTGGAGTTTAACAGTCAGAGATCAAAGTGTTCAAATGTTGCTAAATCCTGATTGGTGCGTGGAAGTGTGTGACATCATCCTTTTACCTGAGCCCCACCCACTTCAAACCTCACAGAGGAAAAAAGTGTAACACATCCAGTAGTTTTGTAACTTTGGTCAAATGGTGTAGGAAGCTTGTTACTTATTACAAAACAGCTGATAGAAAAAAAGCAGGTTTTTAGGCCTTTGAGGTTCTGCTTCAGCAGAAGACTGCTCTGAGATCCAATACACCTTCCTGATATTGAGTTTCAGCTCTTTGCACAGCTGAGTTTGTGGCCTCGATTCACTCGACTTAGTCATCAGAGTCATGAACCTGATCTGATCTTTTTAGTCAAAGACCTTAACGCAACTCTAACACCTGTGATTGATGTTTTCATTCACAGTCTCGTCTCTTGACTCTGAATGACAACATCCTCCCCAAAGGCCAAAGATTTAAAAACCTGTTATAAAAATCCCTCCATTTTCTTGACAACAGCTACGCCTCGAATCAGTTCGACAGCAGCCACCAGTCACGTTGCAGGAGCTGTGGGGAAAGGTGCGTTTGGCGGCGCGGCGCAGCAGACAGACGACAGATGATACCGCGTGTTATTTGATTCAGATGTAAAAGACTCTGCTGTTGTCAACAAAACACAGACGGCGGCATGCTAAACATTTAGCACAAAATTTAGAAATAATTGCTCAAAATCAGAAAGAACAAACACATTTTTTCAAAAACAACTATAAAAGATCATTTTTAAAACCAATTTCACCCACTGCTAGTTTGTTTTGAGCATTCAGCTGACATTGCATTTGGATTTATGACTCATTTGGTGCTTGAAAGATAAAGTTTATGACTTCAACTTGACCTGAAACTTGCTGGCCTCGCCTTGAGACTTGAGTTACGGCTATAAGTCGACATAAATGGATTATATCGACAAAAGGTTGAAGCATTTACCTGGATTCATAGATAAGTTACCTAATGTTTGCACATTGAGCACAGAAATGCAATATCCACCAGTGGAAGTGGAAACCTCTTTATTTTTCCCGTTTTCTCTCCCCCTTTCAATCTGTCCTATTTTCTCTTAAGTGCACATCAAACCAGGCCACACAGAGGGTTCCTATTGTGATGGAAAGTGTGTTTTTGAATTTCAAAAAGGGCTTTTCTAACCCATGTGCGAGCCATGAAAAAAAAAAGAAATAAAATGCAGACTTACGGGGGGCAGACAAAATAATGTAAGCACCTTGTGGAGAAGAACTTAAGCTCTGAAGTAACTCAGTCACAATAACAATTAGGGATGCGGAGGTGGGTTGCAGCAGGTTGAATGCCAATGAGCAGTGTTTTTCAGCTGTGAGAGGTGTCGGACAATCAGCCGTCTGATCTGACATTTCAAAGTGTGTCAGCTCACTGAGCTCAATTAGTCAGGAACGGAAAAAAAAAGGTTTACGTCATGAACCTGTTTCAAAATGTCAATAAAGAGGTTGGCACAGAATAACTGGAGAGCTGCATTGAAATTATTGCAATATGGTAGAAATATACATAAGCTTTATAGTAGGTCAGAGCTGTAGCTGCAGTTCAATTTCAGTCGTGGGTGTTGAAAAGTGAAGTTCAGGTCACTCCCAGGTCTTTCAGGAATTTAGCTTTTCCTTTTAAAAAAGGTCTGAATAGAATTTTTTTCTTCGACCAGTCAAGATTAAACTCTTTCAATGCAAAGGCCGAGTACTGTAATATTTAAGCTGTCAGACTATAAGGCTAGCATGTCAATAATAGGTATTACAGGATGGAAGTCCACAGTGAATCCAGAGAGACTGACTTTGTTAGTGTGTCGGTGGATCCAGCTTTTTCCTCTTACAGTCCCAGCAGGGTCAGATTCTGGGCTGTTAGTAAAATATATAAACAAGTCTTTGAAAAAAAACATGAAGTACTGTAAGGATGATCTTTAAATAACTTTAGTGATGCTGACTTTACCTCTTGTGCCTTCATTAGGGCGTAATTACCATGTTTTCATCTGAACTATAGTTGTAGTTGTAGTACTCAAGATTGGTCACGTTTTAAGGGTCTCAGTCTCAGAATCAAAGACATTTTTACTCGGTCTTGTCTCGGTCTCGGACAGGGTGGACTCTGGTTTTTGATCAAGACTGGTCAAGACCAGACCAGCACTACTGTGATAAGTGAGAATGTAGCTTCCTGGTGTCATGTGGTCTTTGTGACACCCAGAGTGACATGTCCCCTGTACATAGAGAAAGGATGAAGACAACTGGAGACACTAGGAAAATTAGTTTTTTTTACTGTTGCATTTATGTAACAGTAAACTTAATAAAAAAAAAAAAAAAAAGATACTGGTCATTTGGTTCTGTTTTGTTGTGATTTTCTTTGATATATACAGTCTTCTTGTCTTGGTCTCAACCTCCAAATGTCTTGGTCCTGATACTCTCTAGCTTTGATAATGTCGTGGTCTTGGTTGGTACAGTCTTGACTTGTCTCTCAATGATTTTTCTTTTTTCTTACAGAGGGTCTTACCGGATGAATAATTACCGTATTTTCCAGACTATAAGCCGCTACTTTTTTCCGATACTTTGAACCCTGTACCTTAAACACCGGTGTGGCTCATGTATCGGTGGCTAACAAGCTAGCAAGCTCCGTGCCGCCGATACATTTAGCCTCGTCACATCAGACCCGGTCAGAGTGGACCACATGAAACTGTTCAAATAAATTCAATAGCGGCTTATAGACAGGTGCGCTCAATAGTCCGGAAAATACGGTAATTAAATTTTGGGCAAGATCAAAGCATGAGATGTAAAACAAACAGTATCAATGCAGCTGGATTATGACTTGAACAAGGTTTCTGCTCCCTGAGTGTTTTCTAGTTGGCAAATAGTTTGGTTATGAATGAATGACATTCCCATTAGCATGCTAACAGTAAGCTCACTGACATGGTGTACATTATACCTGCAGCCTGTTTGCACTAGTACCTAAGTACAGCTGATAGCACTGACCTCATAACCATCTGGAATCAACTGGTCTGGTGCAGAAGCATGTGTCATATTCATGTTGATAAAAGGTTGTTTGGTAGCTGAGCTGCCAGATTGTTTATGGATGAATCACAGTGTGATTTTTGGGTTGCTGACTTAAAATGTACTTTCTCACAGTTGTAGCTTTAATATGAGAGTCAAACACTCCACAGTATGGGGGCCTTTAAGTTTGATTCAAGTCCATGCCTCAGGTCTGCAGCGCTGCAGGAATTTAATGTTTTTCACTGCTGCCTTTGGAGTTGTGAGTTGGTTAGTTCAAAGTTAAAAACACCATTTTCTCCCAGGGTCACAGGGAATTAACAATTTGACTTTTTCTCCCCCTTTTACTCCCACTCTGGTCAGAGGTTAATGTCCAATTTAGCTTGCTGGCAGATACAAACAGCCTTGAAACGGTCCTAATCCACTGAACAAATACCCTGTGTTTCATATTCCCTAAAGGTTATAGCACCTGCAACCGTCTAAATCAATACCTGGAGCATTTTAAAGGACACATGGAGTCCAGACAAATGTGCACCACAGCAATACTGTTTGGAAAGAGGCAGAATTTGATCAGGAAACATTCATCCAGGAGCCCTCTTTATCTCTGGGGTTTAAGTGTGCTGGGGTAGGAAGCGGTGGAGCTGCTGATAAATCTGTTGCTGCGCCTCGGTCATGATTAATCAGCTGGTCCCCATTTCTCTACTTATGACTAAAACGGCAACAACACAGAATTTCAACAGCACGCCTGTCACTGACATTTCTATTCCTGTCAGCTGATAAATCTGCGTGAGACAGGCCGCTTTCTTTTGTGAGCCACTGGCTCATTTATTACAGCTTTAAACATTTTCCAGAGCGCTGTGCTGTCACCGTGCTTGTGTTTATGCACGTCCTCAATGGCAGAGGAAGGGAGAATACGTCTGAGGGAAAATGTCTGGAGACCATCTGTGTAACCATGGCTGAGCGTTTCACCTGTGCAGGCCACTTCATCTGGCAGCTCGCTCAGCTTCTTGCTTCTGATTTAATGACAGAAAATGTCCTGCAGCTTAACGAGATTTTTTTTTTTTTTTGCCTCTTATCTTTCTTCGTGCTGTGTTGGCCACACTTTCTCTCCACAACAGATTTTTTTTTTTTTTTTTTTTAACAAGCGTTGATCCACTTTATTGCCTTGCTGTTTCACCAGACACAGAAATAAGTCTTACCTTGTCTGAGCAATAAAACTCTAAACAACATTTTTATTCATCTGCAGCTCCCCGTATTTGCCAAACGCAGGGTAGAAGTGTCTTGTTATTTTTCTTTAATCAGCGACACGATGAACACCATTACTGGGTATTCAATCCTTATCATCTCCATTCTTATGAGTTAACAAGAGGCAGTCGGTGAAGACGACGAAGAAGATGCCGAGCATCTGTTCATTATGTGCCAAACGTGAAGCTTAGTCATAGCAACAGGCAGTAATATTTTGTGTGTGTGTGTGTGTGTGTGTGTGTGTATGTCTCCTGTGGTAAACCTAATATAGATGGAGAATATCACAACGGAAATGCAACTCGTTTCATATGTGGCCAGCTCATCAGACTCAGGACTCAGGAACATTCAACTCAGCTACCATAGGAATCACCATGGCAACATATTAGCTTTCTGAGTCATGTGTTCATTGGGCCAAACTCAGAGACGAAACTGATTTCT